>VXBA01001957.1:755011-839996 GCA_013399895.1 Serilophus lunatus | reverse complement strand
GGCATGCTGCCGCCCCCCCCCCCCCCTCCCGCCATCGCGTGGGGATCGTCACTGGCCGTGGCCGCCCCGGTCCCGGGGTGCCCCCACCGCCACCACTGCCGGCCCCACGCTTCTGGGGGGACCTGGGGGAATGAGGAGCCGCCGCCGCTGTCCCCACCCCTGACCCTGCGCTCCCGCGGAACGGCGAGCAGGAGTGAAGACCGTCCCGGCCCCAGCCCAGCCCCGGGGAACAGATAGGCACAGGGGGAGCAGCCCCCCTTCCCACTCCCCCAGTTCTGGGGGGAGCGGGCTGGAGCAAGGGCTACTCCGGTCCCCGGCCCGGGAACAGTGGGGGGTGGGGGAGCCATTCCTTAGGGGAAAACCAGAATTTTACAGGTGGGTGGGCTCTTCTTACACTCTCTTCCCTTCCCCCAAAGTCCAAGGACCCCCTTGCAAGACCTGAAGCCCCCCTTGACCACTCCCAGAGACCCCAGCACCTCTCAAACTGCCACAAATGCTCTGCTGCAATTGTGGCTGTTGCACCACATATATTTCTCAGCCATGCAATTGGTTTTGATCAAATGCTATTTTCCATCTCCTATAATTCCTATAATACTACAATCAGACCAGTCTTCATTTGGCAAACACTGATTTGGCAAATAAATACTATGCTTAGTAGGTGAAGGAAAGAGAATGGAAAAAGAAAAGAATACAAAGTCAATTACTCCTGATCCCCTTCAAGCAGACCAATGCCCAGTCACCCCCCAAGTAACTTCTAACTTAGAAGTCAAACCCCTCATTTTCTTCCTCTCCACCTAGATTTTTATGGATGATTTTATATGGTGTGGAATATGTCTGTGGTCATTTTGGGTATACATTTCAATGTATATAAATACTTGAAAGGAGTGCAGAAAGAGGAGAGAGCTAAGATGTTTCCGGTAGTGCCCAGTGGCTCAGGCCCAGAGGTAATGGACACACACTGAAAGAGAGAAGGTTCCTTCTGAACAAGAAGAAATGCTGTTTTGCTGTGTGGATGATTGATAACTGGCACAGGTTACCCAAGGAAGTTATGGAGTCTCCCACTCAGGAGACTTCCAAAAATCTGCTGGAAATAGTCCCAGACAAACAGTTCTAGGTGGCCTTATTTGTCCAGATTTGGACAAGGTGCCAGAGGTCCTTTCCAACCCTTCTGTGATTCTATGATTCCATGATTTTGTGAATATTTACTTTTCCCCACCATGGCTTCCATTCTTGGTTTCAATTCCTTAATTGATATTTTTATGAATACACCTTAAAAACATAACTCCCCAAACTCACAGTGCTTATGGAAAGCATAATCATATCTCTAAGCGCTACCATGTGTATCATGATTTCTGGTTTTTGTACAGTATGACTTTTTCTTTTCCAAAGAAACGATGAACACCATTCTGAAAATGTGTACTGATCCAAGGCAATGATACTGCTCACTGATCATTGCTTCATTTAGTATTTCATATCTCGTAATTTTCCCATAAATTATCTGAGGATGTACTCTATGTTAATGCACACTTCAGTAGCAATCAACCATTTGCATGAACCCATATAAAAAGCATCGTACCAATGCTTTTTGCACTATCATTAACATAAATTGCAACCTTCCTAGTATCTGTTCTTATTTACAGCTGACAGGATGAAGGAATTAGTCATGTGTAGCCTGATGTAAATCTCCATATTTAATGTGTTTAAAAAATATTTTCCACCAAATTAAGCTGACCTGTGGCTCTAGTCCAGCAGCAAATTCAAACAACAAACTAGAAAAGTACTATAAAATAATTTAGAACAAAAGACGCTGTAACACAAATACAGAAATGTCAGTAATGTGAATCATTTTGACTATCGTACACCTAATATTGTACTGACCTGATTGAAATATATTACCTCATTTCTTATAAAACCACTATCACCACAGCAAGGAAAATAACAGGTTTCCTCTTATTCTTTTTATATATATTATATGAAATCACTTCCATTTCCAAATATGAAAAATAAGCTGCAAGCATAATTTAGTCCCTGGTCGTCAACAGTCAATCAAGTTCCCATTAGAGTTGATGAAAAGACATCTAATTGGCAAATAAACAACATCTGTACTTTGTTATTTGTAAAAAACAGAATGTTATCAAATGACAGCAATACTTCTGTGTGACTGCAGAATAATGATGGCTGTGCTCATGCAATACAGGAAACCATTTTCTTCTGAAATACAGTACAACTCAATATGTCCTATAGAAAGAAATATACTGTATAAATCATAAAATAAAATGTAACTGTAGTAATGTCACTTGCTAATTAACTTAATAAAAATAAATAGCAATAAAAATTGCTAGATTCTTTAAAAAGTCTGATAAATGTCCATCTTACAAACAGCAGCTATGCAAATGCATGAACTCAGCATGAGTCTGACCACTGACAATGTAACACAACTAGGACCAAACCAATTTTGGTGTCAAAATATATTTCCTTTCTGAAAGCATGGATTTTAGCAAAAGAAACTGTTCGTTGTCAAACCCATCATACTGTTAAGACCAAAAATAACAAAGGAAAAAAGCCCACAAATATTGCAATTTATTGGTTTATATTTTGGAAAACAATAATTCAGTTATTAATTTATATTAAGTAGCTGTAAAATGTGAGACATATAACAACTTGACCTGAAGAAGCTGACTTTACAAAATCAGATTTTTAAGCATTTTTTCTGTTCTTTTTCTCCCCAACATTGAGCCAAGCAAAAATAAATTGCTCACACACCCCTACATCAGCTGTTGTAGGAGACTGATGGCCATTTGATAAGTGCCAGGTGATGACTATATTACATCCAGCATACGACCAGTATGAAGTCGACTTAGACTGTCACTTTCTTCAGCCACACAATAAAAACATTTTTTATGCACTCCTGTTGTGCATGGGATCTGAAGCGGTCAGACCTGGAAGTAGAGCTCAGCATTTTCAAAATTTTCTACACATGTTAGTTTTCAATTAATAAAACCAATTGTACTAAAAACCTTCCAACTGTTTCATCTTCTTCAGTCACATACTTTAAATTAGATTGGAACATGCATTTAAATTATGGTTAATACTTAAATTGATCAGCTGTCCGTGGTTGAATCCTTTAGGGAAACTCTATGGTAGTAATTTCTTGGACTGTTCTTGCTTTTTACCTACATGTCAGAGACCTCCAAGAGCATATGAAGAGATTTTTTTACTGTATCTCAAGCAGTACCCAATAGTCAATAGCTGTTTAAGTGGCTAGTTCAATATCAAAAACACCTTAGGTTAGGACATATTTCTACAAGCTCTATGTTGATCTAAGCAAATGTGGATTTACTGTGCAATAGAAGTCCTGTGATCTTTTCTATGAAACTGTAAAGCACTTAGTTCTAAAATGCTGTTGAAAGTAAGTAACAGCAATGCTTTTTTGCCTTGCAGTCCAGGACATGTCCAGACACTTAAAGCCATTTTATTTTTTGACTTACAACTTGCTCTGCATTTTCAAAAGGCTTCATTTTTAAAAGACAGCAAACTCACTAAAGTTATTCAAAACCTGAAAACAGCTTATGTGGCAAATTGAATTTTCATTGTTCTACTGACCTTAGTGAAGTTACACTAGATGTGACTTTATTCAACTTAGAACTTTGAAGTACTGTCAAATTTTTCCAATTGGATAAAACTATTCAACCATTTTTAATATTTCATGTTTTTATTATTCTGCGCCACCCCCACACATTCTAGAATCCTTTGATAGCACTCTTAATTTTTCCAAACCTGGGTAATATTAGCATAATAGTTTCAATTAAACCAACTCCATTTTGAGAACAAAGACATTAAGGTCAACAATGATCCCTTCAGTATATTTTCATTGGCTGCCATAAACCCTTTATCTACTGTATATACAATGACGTGGATTTTCCATCATGTCTAAAAATTGCATTATGTCACCCTCTTACCAAGCAGCTTTCAAATTCCACAATCTTTCCACAGCACCGCTGATGGATCATTCTTTGTCTCCAAGAGCTAAACTATGATACTCTTACACTGCCCCCGATATCATTGAAACCCTTGCTAATCTCCTACAAAGGAATCCTAAAACGATTTGAAAAAGAGTGATGGAAACAAAGAAGTAGCATGTCAAAACAAATTTTCATAGCTTGAAAAAATGGTGAGTGTAAGCAATAAGCTTTCCACATGTATTAACAAGAACTAGACAGTTATAGAGCAGGTAAGACAAGAAGAAAGAAGAAATCAAAAGCATGAAAAAATGGACAAAATAATGAAGGAAAAAAAAGCAGAAAAACTAAAAAGATAAAAATTCAATTTAAAACATTTGTTTTCATATAGCCTCGAAGCTATACAGTAAAAATGTTTACTTTTTTATTTACAAAGTTACTGCAAAATATTCAACTACAGTTGAAAATTTAGACTGCGTATTGTGAATATTTTGAATCCTCTTGAAATTCTAAAGTGCCTATTTTGAAGAAGTGCCTATTTGAAAGTCCTAACAATAGTAAAAGATATGAACAAAAGAGAGTACCAAACTAGGAAGGAAAACATGAAACAAATTTGTTAAGTTTATAGAAAGAACATCACACAGTAAGGCAACAGATAAATCATTTCCCTTAAATATTAATATTACTTGTGTAATTATCTATATTTCAGTAAAATTCAATCACCAGAAATAAACAAAAATTTGTGCTTTCAATAATCCCAAAATTGTACTCTGCATTTAAATTTGTGACCTTTTCTTTGGTATGTTATGGCTTTTATTATAGAGTAATATTATTAGATTTTAATTTAAACATAGTAACATTAAAGTTTCTTCAGTAATATAGGAGGATGTAGAGAGGTTCTTGATCAGAATTTATTATAAAACCTATCTTAATCACAGACTCTGGCCAACTGTTGTGTGCTACTGTAGTCCTGCACACAGACATGCACAATTGTTGACAATTCCAAGTTTCAGATTTTTGTTTTCAGAATTTTGTCACATTATTTTTGTATAAGAAAAAACTAAAAGGAGCATAATCCTATTTTTTCCAGAATGACAGTCATTACCACTTATTAAGTTTCTCTTTAAGTAGCAAATAATACTCTTAAATGGATTATTTAAAACACAGAGAGAGACAGAAAAGGCTTCTTACTGTAACTCCCCTTCAACTTTATTCAAGAAAGTTATTTCTTATTAATTACAGATTTTGTCCTTTGATATAGACCTAAGCAAACTATTGCTTGCTATCTTGGATAAATTATTTTACCAGGAATACACTCTCAAGATGTTCTGGAACTTGCAAACATGCTATTCCTTTAGTTTGTAGGATTGTAAGTAATTAATTAAAAGTTTCTGCAAAGTGAAATATATTCTTCCTACAGGAATCATGCTAAGCCACCTACACGTGAAAGAGAGTATGCACTCCAACATGTATAACATTCACATACCTAGTGCCACACGCCTAATGTTTGAGAATCCATTTGGTTAAAACCAAATCATTTAATGAACCAAACACATCTTAAAATGAATAAGAGAGCAGAGACAGTTATGAACATGAAAAGTGACAATTTGTAGATGCCACTAATTTTATTGATGAAATAGAGGCATTAATGTAACTACAAGAAGATGTTTACCCCACCCTACTCTAGTGAAAAGTTGTTAATAATCAGTCGTAATACAGAAGATAAGACTTCAGTGAGGTCCATGTTGCAGCCATTATTAGTGTTGCAGTGCAATGAATCTGCAAGAAATCTTAAATAATATCCTGAAGTAGGAGAGAAATAATTTTAAAATTTGATTTGATTGTGCTCAACTTACTCATGATTTTTTTTAGCCAGAAAACATTTCTATTTATCAGTCATTGATAAAGATGAGAAGTATTCTACTATAATTCCTCAGTCATAACTCCTAGAGAGGATTACAAAGTTTGGGAGACAAAGACAAAGGATCCCTTAACAGACTGAATTGACAGGAATTCTTTTTTGTATATGTTCTTAAAACAATACATATCTATATAGCTAGACAATGAATTCTTGATGAATAGGCATATAATAAAAGGATTACCAAAGTTATCATGACATAATGGGTAAGTAGATTTCCTTTCTTTTGTCCAGATATTACTGATCAATAGGAAATCTGCATATGAGTCCAAAGAAAAGAAGACGTTGACATTGGGATGCTGCATGCAGTCATGAATCCATTACCTATGCTCTTCTTATTGAAATTTATGGGTATATTTAGTTGCTTCAAATTAAAAATGAGCCCAGGAGATGTTCTGTGGGTAAAATCCTGCCTTTATCAGAAGAAAGGCCTTTGGCAGAATTTCAGTTACCACTCACTATTATTTCTGCGTTCACAAAGTCTTGCTAGTGTTACAGATTTCTTGTTCTCAAACAAAAATGTGAGCACCAGAGTTGTCCATCAGGCCACAAATCAAGGCGCAGTATCACCCAAAGAAAGAGTCAAGATGTTTTGGTTCAGTGAGATTAAACTTGCTCTCCGCTTAGCATGGTCAACATTGTGCTGCATTGACTATCAAATTGTGGCCAGCAATTCTCTCAGTTCCTCATTACATTCAAACACACTTTGCACAGAAATTTTTAAACAAACCAAACCAAATCCAAACAACAAAAATATTTGGAGATTTTGTTAAGATATTTTTAGGTCTGTGGATGAAAAATTGGCCTATTAGTGCAGCACATCTTCACAGATGAATTATATGTCTGACAATTTTTTTTTTGTCCTGTTTGTAATTTCAGGTTTTCCGGAAACATTCTTGCTATTTGACACAATCCCCCCCCCCCAAAAAAAATATAAAAAATTGATGAAAACACAGTCGATGCCATAAGGGACAGATGATTAAAAAGAAAAGAAGCTTTGATCTGTTACTCCCGTGTCATTCAAGAATAACACCACCGTAAACACTATTAAGATTTTACAAAAGCAAAAGCACATATGGAATTAGATTATGTTACAAACATCAGAAATAGAGACAGAAGAAAACATCAAAGAGGAATTAACAAAGGGGAAAGAGAAAAAATATTAAAAGAAATTTTGAGAAGGAACAATGTTAGCAGAAAGTGGATTACTAGTTCTTATGGTGGTGAGAGAAAAGATTCTGTTAAATAGTATATAATGTTCAAAAATACAAAAAGTATTTTGGATACAATTTAATCTTTAATCTTAGCCCAAAATATTCGTTGCAGCTATTCACCTCTGCAATTGCTTTGGTACGTCACTTTAAAAATAGCTTAACAGATAATAAATGCATCCTGAGTTTTTAATTAGTAAGATTTATCCTTTAGTAAAGCATACCTAGTTATAGATGTGTTATTTAAACAAAGCATCATCATTGCTGTTGTTGCAATGCACAGGACCTTAAAAAGCTGCAGGTGAAGCCCCACTGTTGTGGATCATGTGTTTGCATTATGGAGCCCATACTGACTACTGAAAGACTACAGCTATTTCTGCAAAGCAGTAACAGGATAAGCTTCCAATAGAAACTAGTAGAGTAGGTCCTTCCTAGGGTAACTGAGATAGCAGCATGTACTAACTAGCTGCCACTTTCTGAAACTCATTATAGTCTAGCAGCTGCTTCAAAATCTTTAGCTGCTCCTTATGAAATGTTGGACTACATTTCCATCTTTTGAATACTGTTAGCAGCTCTATCTTTTTTTGTTTCATTGGTCAATAAATGCCAAGAATTAAAGTGTAATTTCCACCAGTAGATATTGTAAACATCTTTTTTTATTATTTTTATTTTTTTTTTTAATCTGCAGATCCATTCTTCCACAAAATATATGTTTTTAGGTTTGGGGTTTTTTAAATCAATAAATTCCATAAATCAAGGTAAGTGAAGAATCTTTTCTACTCCTTATTCCAAGAATTCAAAGAAGTGATCATGAATTGTTTTTGCTGACAACACAAATTTCATGAAAATACAATTTACTGTCCAGATGTCTTTTCAGTAGTGATCTACCCCAAGGAAAACCAGAGGTTAATTAAGCTTTTTTGTCTTCTCACATTGAGTTATCTCACATAACAAAATATTTCAAAAGATATATTGGAAAAGGTTTTTGTTAAAGTTTTTCTTTCTAAAACGAAGCGACAAATAGCTATTTAGAGTCCCTCTTCTTCTATATGAATACCTATGGATATATAGATCTAGGATATAGATCTCCAGAAAGAAATCTACAGTCAGTTATACCTCATGCCACAGGCACATACTGGCACAAAAGTTCAAGAGGACAATGCACTCTCTTCCCCAAGACTATGATGGGCAATGGTGTTACATGAACCTGATTTTATAAGAGGTGGTAGTTTTTGCATATACCCTTTAGGGAAACTTTATCCTCATATAGATTCTGGCAATATTGATTGGACTAAGTGACATTGTTTCAACATCCACAAACTTATACAGACAGACTATGAAATCCTTGAAAGGGATCTAAGGA
The DNA here is from genome assembly GCA_013399895.1 of Serilophus lunatus. Classification (NCBI taxonomy): domain Eukaryota; kingdom Metazoa; phylum Chordata; class Aves; order Passeriformes; family Eurylaimidae; genus Serilophus; species Serilophus lunatus. The sequence goes on along the minus strand of VXBA01001957.1, from coordinate 831,545 downwards.
AAGAATGGGTTACATTACCAAGATAACATGGAAAAGTAGAAAAAGAACTTGTGAAATTGTTCACAAGGTGAAAAGGGGAAACTATTTCAGGTACTGTTTCAGAGACTATCCAGATAATAGGCTGATTTGGTAAATAACATCAAGCATGAATACACAAAACATACAGAAAAAAATAACATATTCCTGGAATATAGTTCATATCTCAAATAGTCACACATATGCTAACGGTCGCACCATATGCGTTCTGTATATTCTCTTCATGTGCATTCTGCTGTGTTCCAGACGTTCATCTGAACTCACTAGGAAAAACCTGCATGATACCGAGGGTGGGATCTGGTAACATTGTTAACAACAAAAAGCAGTTCCAGTATTTCCAAACTCCAAATATTAACTGTTGACTGTTTAAAGAGGCTCCTGAGAAGTAGAAAATATTCTGAATTCAAAATCAAATACAGAAGTTATAGCTCAAAGCCCAGTCTGTCAGGTTAGAATGTAGGAAAGCACAACTATAACCTTAAAAAAAATGGAAAAAGTCCCAGCCTCAAGAAATGAAACAGCATCATCTCATCCATGAAAACAGGGTAGGCAATGTTTCAATAATAACTGAACCCTGCTCCTTTCAAGGGCAACACAGGGAAATGAAGAAAAGACCAAAAGAAGACTGGGATGGAACTCTGCTTTATGCACTGGAAAGTGCCATCTTCACTCTGTATGTTTATTTGGATTCTTCATATGACCTATTCTTTATGACATATCTCAAGAATGGGAATGCAGAAGGAAACACTGGATATTTTACTGCCTATTTGAATAAGAAAAAATAGAGTATATAAATGCAAATGCACTTAGGTTATGAATGAGGGAAATTTCTTGTCAAGACATGCAATGGTACGCCATCTAGATTCATTTTATCTCAAAAATTAATAAAATAACCTGTGTTACTCATTCATCAAAAAAAGATAACTTTTCCCCTGACCAACTTGGGTTTGAGAAGAAGCAATGTCTGTGACTATTTCTGTGAAAACAATGAGGACTAATGGTTTTAAACAGCTTTTCTAAAACATGATACACTATAAATTATTGCCTTTGTCTATCTCTCAAGAAAGAAAGATAATGAATCTTTTCTCATAATAGGTAGAACACATTCACATAGAGAGAGGGTATGAGAAGCAAACATTTTAGAACATTCTGCAAGAACTGCAAAGTTAAATCTCAGATGCATCACTTTTTCTTAAAAAGGCATGAGAAAGAAACTAGGATTTTCAATACTGTAGTCATAATTTCCACAGATGGTTTCCAGTATTCACTAAGCTCTTAGTAGCTACTACTATTTCTAACAAACATCAAAACATGTAGCCTTTTTCACTTATTGATACTGGATAAAGTATAATTCCTATACAACAGCAAGGACAACTTTGAAAAGTAGCAAAAATAGTTCATCAGCTAAAAGAATGATGAAGATAAAGTGAAACTAAGGAGACTCAGTGAGCATAATATCAAAAAACCTCAAAGGAATTGCTAAGAGATAAGCAAAGGTGGAGAACAAAACAAAGACATGAGAGAAAGGTGTATTAACAACGGTCTGGGAAAAATGACCATTTATCTGCCTAATATTTACCTAAGAGGAGTGTATGTATTTAATGAGAAACATTTAGCATATGAATTATTGTCTGCTTCTGTTGTATGGCAACATAACAATAAGTATGGGAAAATGAAATCTCCAAAAGCTGAAGGTTTTCACTTGTAAGACATGAACATATAGATCAGAGTGCAGCAAGGTTATTGTTCCTGCTACCCTTGTCCTTTAAAAACCACTAGAAATGGAAATAATCTTTTCTAGAGCACTAAAAAGAAGGAGTCAATCAATATTCTTAGGGCTGGACAAGATCCATGAAAGCTTAGCGGCCAGTTTTCTGAAAGATCATGGAAAATAGAGTGCTGAAACAAGTTTTGTAGAGGCTCCTATTCATCACTGTAAAACTGCAGAAATCCCATTCCTCTCTTCGACTCATTTTAAAAACATCTTTTTAAGCAGGAATTATACCTGCAGCTACCATTCTAGATCAGTTAATGAGTAGCAATGGGAACATTTGTAAATTCATTAAGTTCTGATTTGGATGGCTACTTAGAAAAAATACTATATTGAGATTTTTAACTTTGTTTTTATCTCAGTCTATGCATAAATCTTACTTCGTACTGGTATTATGATTGATTTATTGTAACTAAAACAACCAAACATTACATTAAGTTTTCTATTTCACCTGTTAAACTCCTAAATTTATGAAGCTGCTGTCTCATTTCCTCCAGAGACAAACAGGTATGAAACAGTAATTCATGTACCGCAGTAACTCTTACGTTTTTCATAAGGTGCAAGCAGGCACAGTGAATAGAAATCAGAATTGGAACACAATGCCAACAGATCTTGTTCTCTGTATCTACACTTTTAGTTCCCATTCTCTGATTATTTTTTACAGTTCCTACAGCTCTGTGAAATGACAAGACGCAGATATTGTGAACACAGCAGCTCACTTATCTTCAGGATCTCATTCCCAGGGTGAAAAGGAAGAATAGTATAACCAGCATGCTGTTCCTTCCTCATTTTGGAGGCAGTGATCAGTGGCCCAAGGAAAATTTCATACCAAAGAAGTCACACTTGGGTTTCATTAGGACGTACCATGAAAAGGGTGGATGAAGATATATAATTTTATTAAGTAACCTTTTACATTATATGAGTATACTCTGTCACTATTCTTTGTATAATTTTGTTTCTTACAGTAAAGAAGGAAAGCTTATTTTTATAAGTTAACCAGTTTATCTCCAAGTTCCTGTTTGCAAATAAGGGAGATGTTCCATCACCTCCCAAACCAACTGGAAAGTATATGGGTGTTAAGAACTCAGGAAATAACCAGGTTTCTGCACATCCTAGACATTGTCCTCTCAAAATGGAAGTTTCCAAGGAAACAAGAAAAGAAAAGTACATGAGAAAGGCAAACATAAAAGAGAAAAACAAAACGACTGGTGTTTTTTCTTTTTTTTCAAGTTTACATGTTACTAGGTTGCAATTATGACAGATGGGCTACTATTTAATTCATTTATTAGCTGCAATACTTACTTGAATTGCCAAGATTAAGCCTCTATCATGATAGTAACTGCATGTTCACAAAGGAATTACTATTCTAAGAAAAAACATATTGTTTAAATAGGTAATATAGACAATAAGAAGCATCATTCTCATGTTGATTAAAAACCAAAAATTGTTACAGTCATAGAGGAAATCTCTTATCAAAGTCAGGAGCATAAAGACTGTGAGACAGCTGCACCCACTGCAGGACCCCTACTTGAAAATGGCTTTCTCAGAAATTTACAGTATACCCATATTATTATTGTTTATTGTGACAACATGGTGCATTTTCAGCAGAGGTGTTGGGGTTTGAACTTTCTTAAGAAAGTCACCAAGCTATCTTGACAAATTTTGTTTTTCTGATAATCTTTAGTTAAGGCTTTGAAACAGGCCCCTAGGTTGGAACATAATTTATAACATATTGGGCTCCAAGCTCAAAACAAACAAAAAATACTCCAAAGTTAAAAGAGAGAAGTCAGAAAATTTCATCTCCAGATAGTCTTTGCTTATTACTAGACAAGGACTGTTCATTTAGCTTTAAGAAGAAAATTGAACCAGATGACCTGATATATCCTATAGCCTTATGACATTACTGTTTCCAACTGTGTTTTCTGGAGCCGTTTATGACTTAATTTACATAAAACATCTTATTACTGTCTTCATTCAAACTAAGTGGAAAGGCAAGGGCATCATTACTTGTAAAATCACCCTCAATCCCTACTGTCAGCAATGATTTTAATCTGTTTGCTGAGATATACATGTTGTTTTGCTTGGATGAAAGTCCATTATTAAGAAAAAAAAAAAGCATGGGCCTGGAGCAATAAAGTCTTAAATTCTAAAAGTCATAGCAGAAGAATGAGAAGTCTTAGTTTGTAGAGAATACTTTTCACATCTCTCTCTGAAATCACATGACAATGAGAATTCTTTAACTATTATGTCTGCAATCAAAAAACCCTCCACAACAGAACAGGTTTATTAATGTGAAGGTTTTTCTCAAGCATATCATGTCAATGTAGTTTCCTCTTCATTAAAAAAAAGGGTTATTTCAGCCATTATTAGCAACAGAACATATATTAGTGCAATTGTATATACTTTTACCTTGCCAGGAAATGCACAGTCAAAAGCAGCAAAACCTGTAATTCACTGATGGCTAGTTAACTACATGCCATTGACAGATCAACAAACACCTTGGGCTCTGATTTGTTTGAATATGTTCACCGAACAATGAGAAGGAATCATATTGTAAATGACATGATCCCGAAGAGACAAAAAGGTGAAAAAGTTGAGTTGCTGAACTGCTTTCTCTGTTTTCTCAGTTCTCTTTGATACAATTCAAAAAAAAAAGGAGGTTTCTATCCTAAGTGTTTACCTAAATATCTGAAAGGTGTATACCGAAAAGTTCCAACCTACAAAAGCACCTACAGTCAAGGCCACAAATTTTATCCTGATCCTGTGAAACCTACTGAGGTTTTACTACTGGCTGCAACACCACCAGGTTTTTACTTCTGAGGAATACACAAACACTGATTTTTTTTCATTTCATGTGTGAGCACCTGACTGCAATTATTTATATAAAAAACTCAGTGGTTGAAGAAGTCATGTGAATACTTGGAGCTGTGCTGTAAGATGAATAGGGCCCCATAATATATTCAGCAAATATGGCAATCCTCCAAAAAAGAGAAAGGTATGAAAAATTATTTCCTTAGTTTAGAAACCATACACTGAAGCCAAGAACACATAGAAAGAAGTGTATTGGCTGCTTCCCCACTAACACACAAATCACTGCTGTTCTATGTGTACAAACCATTACAGGTGTTATGCAAATGCTGAAGTGTGATTTTTTTTTTACTGTCTAGGTGAAAATAATCCGCCTTTGTTGCTTCTTTCTCTCACATGAAAGGTAAAAAACCCATTATAGAAGATCTGTGGAAACTCACCTTCCAGATCAAAAAACTGGCTTGTAAAAAGCTTCTAAGAGAATTTACTCTTCCATAAAAAAAGGTTAAAACATGAAGAAGGACATACTTGCAAATTATTCTGGAAAATTTCCAAGAACCTCAAAAATACAAATATTTGGAACTGATTATTTCTTTAATAAAATTTCAGTAATTTATGCTCCTTAATGTCCCTTTTAAATCTAGAAGCTAGAGAAAACACCTCTAATTAAAGTATATATTTATTTTTTATAATATAAATACATATTAAGAAGTACAAATTGGTCCTGAAATAATAGTCTTATACGTTTCAAGAAGAAGAATCTAACACTTTACTCTGTGTAAATGGTGAACTTTCTGAGCATGTTATCTCCAGCTCCATTAAGAAATAAATTTACCCTCCTTAATCAACTGCTGTGCTGCCCAGAGATACATTCATTTGCAACTCTTCGGGAGCATATGCAAGGAGGAATCCTGTATTTGTCAGCACAATCTAATCATAATACTTCTAGTTACTAACATTCAGAATCTTATATATTAAGGCCCAAGAAAGGAGAAATAATTTTCCACATTGCAGAGTCTCTGTGCTATGCTAAATTAAGCAAAACAACAGCAACAAAGACATAGCATGCTTTAGAAATAGTTAAAAAACAGCAGGGAGGAGGGAGAGGAATAACATGCATTACAGTGTCTATTATCTAACACAATTCTTATGGAAATAGGAATAAGATGCACACACATGCCAAATGAATCCTTATCTCTGGCAACATAAGAAAATGTGGCAAAATAAATTCATGAAGAGAAGCACCCTAAAATAGAGCACTATAAGCATGAAGCCATGAAATTCATCTGAAATGCATTTGAATTACTCTTATCACAATGAACTCATTTCATAATTATGAAAATGTGTTATGTGTTTCCATTTAAAAACCAATCTTCCTTAAGTACCATTAAGATTTATTTAACAACAAAATCTATCATACAGAGTAAGAGCATACATAAAGTACTAGATGCATATTGAAAGAGTTTTAAAAACAGAATTCCTTCTTTATGTACTAATTCTGGAACAGCTAATACTTTTGTCTTTATCAGGTACAGGAGACACTTGTTGAGGAGGTACATACAGAAAGTAGTACTTCTCTTGCAGTGAAGCCACACAGCAAAAGAATAAACTTATAACGGATCTACTTGTAGGTAATAGCATACCATTTTTCACACAATTGCACTACTGACCATGCCAGTCTCTACAATATTTAAGGCATCTGGTTACCCAGAAATACTCTGCATTTAAGAAACTGTTTCTAGAAATATGAGTGGGAAAATTCCAGCCCTCACTCAGCCAGTGCCCTTGTTGACTACAGTATATGAAAACTGACAACCAGAAAGCCAGGATAAAGTTCTAAGCAATTTTTCAATGCCTATGTTGATTAAAAGTTACCATATTTATCAAAAGTCTCCTGCTTTAAAGAGCAACAGATCTGAGAGAAGAACACACAAACACACAGCACAACAAAAATAAATTTAGTAGTAAGGAAACAGGCAAAATTTTTAAAGAAAATAATGTCTTCAGTAATTTCAGTTATTTACTTCTTTGTCAACTTTAATGAAGGAGAACAAAGAAGTCTGATCAATGAATGAACTTGTCTAACACTAACACCTGTTAAATTGTTCAGAAAAAGTTCTTAAACACCATATTTAATGGATATATCATTCTCAGCTTACCTGGTGTATTCAGCAGCCGGGACATCTTGCAAGAATAGGAGATAAATTGCTCACAGTATTCAGCACTACTGGTAATAGCAGAGATCTGGTCCATTGTTGCACTGTAGTTGAGTTGCAATACAGATAACTTCTCAAGGCTGCTGCCTCCCACAGAAGTCTGCATTTGCAGATCATGGTACACAGTTGTCCATACTTTATCCTCTGAAAAAGAGAGGAAGAAAGACAAGAAAAGAACTGGTAAGACAGAGAGCAGAACTAAATTAAAATAAATCTAGGTCTTTGCCAAAAGAGAAAAGTCTTCTGCAAGATGTTTGTTGAGGTGATAGTGGGAAGGAAGGGCATTGCGTGTGAAAAATCATCATGTGGAAGCACAGTTCCAACAACTATGAATCAATGATGGGAAAAACCTTAGATCATCTTGATGAAATGATAACAAATATACCATCTGAAGAGTCTTCCTTCAGAAGAAGAACTGATGCTAATAGTTACATATAGAACTAATAAGGATAAATTTTGATCAGAAGGACGATGTCCTAGAGATTCAATATCTCTATGTGAAGAAAATTTGCTGTGCACGGCAAATTCCTGTGGGCTGGAAGGATGGCCTAATTTTGTTGATAAGAAATACAGAAGAAGTGGCCAAATCTCACCTCCAACTACCTTTTTTTGCAGGTTCATGCAAAAAGTATGTCATATTCAACCTACAACACAGCCTGTATGCATTTTATTGCTTTAAACCACCAAACAGCAAGCCACTAGAAGTGTTACTGTGTGCCATTTGTTAGTAGTTGCCAGAGGAGATTTAAGATGAGATATCGTAATGAAACAACACATTCCACACTCCTCTTGTAGAAAGATTTGTGGAAGTTGGAAGGTGGTTTAGAAAGGAAATAGAGAAAAGACACAGACACTTTCCTGTCATAGACCAATCATTATATTTTCTAGAAGGGCATTCCACTGAACTAAAATGAACAAAAAAATATTATCTGAGTAAGGCGTAGGGTTTCAGAATGAAAATAGTGATGATTCAGTCATTATTAGTGATATTGTCCACCTATAAGAATATAATTGCCACTTAGATGTAAAGAATTTTGATATTGAATTTGACTACCTACCACTGTAAAAATACACTATCTCAGCTGATACTTACTATTACACTGTCAATCTCACAGACAAGGACTGAAATAGGTTAATTATCCTCTGTAAATAATCCCCAGAAAATCTTCTTTTCTCTATAGATTGTCCTGTGGCACATCATCACAACGTTTTCTGGAACTGCATAAAATTTTGTCAGTAATATTTGTCATGTATAGTTCTTTCCCATTTAAAATTGTTTTTTTCTCTTTTTCTTTTAAATTTTCTGCTTTATATCCTTCTACGACTGAGGATCAATTCAAAGAAATTCAAAGAAATCTGTCTTGGAACCTTAAAAAAAGTCTGTAAAAATTTATTTTGGTGTCTTGAACAGAAAAAGCCCAGGTTCCCAAATAAGTCATCCAGGCCTTTGCTCCATACAGTTCTGCTGTTCCTGTAGAGCAGCACCACTGTCCACAGTTGTCCTTCCAGAGATGCAGAGACAAAAACACACCATGCTGCTAAATTTGTTTTATTTATCATAAAAACAGATTCTCCAGGGAGATCATCTGGCAGCTTCAGAGAATACTAATTTACCTGACAGATGCACCTTACAGCAATAAAAGCCATATAATAGAGTGCATAACAGTATGCTTTCAATTCTTCTATGTAAATCTCATGCCAGTTAATGCAAATCTCTGTCATTCTAAAACTTGTGGCCTTATACTGCACTTCAATATTCTAGCTTTATTAAAACACTTTGTGAAACTGAGACATACTCAAAAGTGCTCCAGTAGTTCTTCACCAAGTTAACAGAAATGTGCTTACATACACTGATGAGTTTTTGTGTGACCCAGAGTAAAGTTAACTTTCTTTGTTACGATTAAGCTTATCTCCAGGAGTCTATACTCTGTCTTATTTTCCAGTTTTAATTTTCACTGCATAGTGTCAGGCTATTTTGGATTACATGGGCTCATGTGGACCCATGTGTTTGCAACTGATATGGTGTAAGTCTTTCTAACCAAACGTTTGGAGATGAGGTAAGAAAAGCAGACGAATCCTCCACAGGAAGTATGCATTACTAGCCAAATGAGGTGAAATGCGGCAGGTGATGCAAGACGGTTATTATTTTAATATTAATATCCTTAGTCCAAAGCTCTACATAAAACACAATAGTATTCTTGTACTGAGAAAAAAAATAAAAAAGCAGGGGAAAGGAAGAATAGTAATTCTTATTTCTGTATTTCTTTAATCCCACTCCCAAGTATTGAGAAAAAAATTATAATGGCCACCTGTCAAGTAATAAGGAGAATATAACACAGTTTTGTTGAGATCTTGAGATGTAAGTTTACTGCAGATCCCTTTTCAAGAAAGGATTGAGATATCTTGATACATTCAGACAGAAACATCTCATTTTTGCAGAAAACACTGTATACGTAAGAGCTCAAAAGCATTGGTAAGGAACAAAGTAGGACAGTTAGAACTTCCTATTGGACTTCTGAGCCAGCAAAGACTACTAGATTGGTCATTAAGAAGGCAGAGGAATTGTGCAAAAGGAATCGGGCTAGCCATTATGTCTGAGAAGGGATTTCCTTACAGATAGTGGATTCTAGCCAACACAACCCTGACACTTCCCCTCCCAGTTAGGAAGAGTCAAGCTTTACTGCGCCCCACTGTATTAAAGAATATAGAAACATACTCCGGTCAGCCAAGTGCATCTTCTCAGCAACAGAATCTTTTTGTCAAAGTATAAGAGCTTATTGCACTTTATAATGTATATATTTATCAATATCCATACACATGCATAAAGCCAATAACCATTTCTAGAAATGCAGATGGGAGATTATTATGTGTCTGGTCAGACACTCAAACAAACCTATCTCTCATTTCACTTGCAACTAATTTGTTGATAGTGTAGCTTAAATGACTGATGAACACATTCAGCAAGCTGGCTTGTCCAAACTCTAGGAGGTGAAAAATCTGTACCTGAATGTCAGGCATAGAGAGGGTGGAGGAAAAGTTATAGTTGGTATATATAAAGGAAGCTCCTTCTCTAGGTTGTGCATTTCACATGGTTCAGGCATTTTCCTGATTTAACTGTAAATCACTGCAATGACGCATGGACAAAAACGGTATGGAATGACAGGGCCTTTCCTTGACTGGAAAAACATTGACAGGGTAATATGGTTGCAGTCAAAAATCTACCTCCCTTCCCTAGCAAAAGCAGACTCCTGCATCTTGTACAATGATACATCTGGGACCAGATTTAAGATGGAAAGTTAAAGAAGAAAGTTGCCAGACATAAATTAAAACATTATCTATTGAGTGCTCGTTCCAAACTGCTTTTTTCCCTTTTGGTCTTAATGATTTGTTAAGGTTTTAATACTTCCCATAGAAATCAGCTAGACATTTATAGCTTGAAAGCCATCACCTTCACTTATGGTTCCAGTTCCTCAGAAATTGCTTGTTAATTGAGACTATTCTTGAGAAAGATTGAATCAGTAACCTGTCTACAGCCAACTTCCCTTACAGAAAAGGTAATCCAGAGAGTTTGCATCATCTCAAATACCTGTATCATCACCATTCATGGTATTATTTCTGTGTAGCTGAGAAGAGAATGTCATAGTTAATGTACCAAAAATCTGCAAGAAAAACTGCCCTTTATTTTCTGTCAATAGTATGCAGAAATCTCATTTAAGGTACATGGAAGTGAAAAATCTGTCCTAATTAAGTGTAATTTGATATAAATTCCTAGCAATGATAGTCATCACATATTAGAATGAGTATTCCCCTAACACAGTAGCAGTTACTTTAAGAATGCATGACATATGGCTATTGCTAACTACATGTGTTTAGAGACAATTTGTTGTACACAGCTGTGTATATGATGTCTGCACAGCCAGACACACCTACAAAGAGCAGATATCACTTAACAATCAATGCTGTTAACCAGCATAATCTATAAAATATTTTATATGATTATGACCTATGTTATTCAAATTAAAAGTCATAATAAAATGAATTGATGTTGAGAGTAGTTATTAGTAATTTAAGTTTAATGATATTATTCGCAAAATATTTCTTTTTCTCAGACATGGTAGCAGGAATATAGAAGCTAATGTTTAAAGGAAATCAAACAAAGGATGTTTTAAATTACAAAAATGCAATACTACAGAAAAGAGTATAAAAGAAATTTAAAGTAAATGACAGGGAAAAAAGAGGGGTTTTGCAATATTACATGGGTCAGTTGCTGTTTTCTTAGGGCTCTGACAGTGAACTTCTGCACTGTAGCCCACTATTTAGTGTATTACTTGAAGCTGGTCAAAATACCCCAGTCCAATAAGTAACTGAGTCAGCCAGTGGGATTGGCCTTGAATTTAAAACTCATATAGACCCACAGAAGTTTGGGAAACGACATGTGAGTCGAGCAAAAAAAGTGCATAGCAGAAAACTCCACGTTTATGTGCAATTCATGCTTATGGCCAGTCTTGTATCATTAGCTCATACAACCCAAGAGACTACTCTGTTCTGATGTAGCTTGAGAAGCTAAGCTGTAAAGAGACAGGGTTTCTTTTGATATCACAATAACATTGACAAGAATTACCTGATTTGCTGACCTGATTGAAGGATAGATTATACAAACATAATTAACATCACTGCTAATTCCATTAACTGCATTCCATTTTTGCCCAAAGTTAATCCTATGCACAGATTTCAATTAATATTGTATATATTGAAATATCCAATGAATATCCAAACATGAATTATTCCATTATTAATGTACTGTAAGAAAGCCTGGTTTTTAAAAAGATCACTTAAAACCCCATCAAACACTTCATATTATTGTAAGAAAATGAGTTACTTATGCAATGTCAGAAAAGGAATCCTTTAATTGAGATGAGTGCTTTAAATTTGGGATGGAGCCATTATTCTTCCCTCATAAACAATGTTGTTGAATCATAGTTTAAGTGGAGAAAAGGATTGAATGCATATTTGCAATAAGCTCATGGTAGCAAGGTGAACCAGGAAAGTAATGTATGAATTGAAAATCTAGTAGCTGTCCTACTCTGTCCTCTTACTTCCAATCTAACCATCTATATTTTAGGACAAAGTGGCTTTTGCCTTCAGCAGAAGAAACTGGACACTTCCCATACACATACATCCACAGAAGTATATGAACTCCTAACTGGATTTACTAGGCTGACACTAGCTTTCCCAGTGGAGGACAGAATACCAACACCAGCTCAGCACTAACACTTCAGGAAGATAAGGGTCTCCAAGATGGCCACTTTGTTCCAGCTCTACTGGAAGAAAAGATATGAAAAAGGGGTTCTTCCATTATTTTGTTTTCAGAAGTGAAGGGGAAGTGTAATTTTCTTTGAATAGAATGCAGAAAACAAGTAACCATAGATTCTTAATAGAATTCATAATGGTTTTCATTAAGAACAATCTAATTAGATCCAAACTGCTAATACATTTGATGCAATTATAGAGAAAATAGGTTCTCTGTAATTTAGTCTGTACATTACTCTTTGATGAAACAATTCCTCTCCAACAGCCAGATATTCTAATGATTGAACTCCTTAATTTAAGACTTTTTTTAAAAAAGGAAATGTCCACCTGTTTTCTCAAAGACATTGAAGTGCTATAGTTTATTTTGCTGAAAACATTTTTCAGTTTCCATGAATGACTTACAGTCCTGCCCAGTCATCAAAATTATTCCTTTTTCCACTAGTAAAAAGTGAAGTAGTTGGCTAATACAATCAATAATTAATAATTGGCTAATTAATCAATAACAATTAGTAATGATTTACTAATAAAAAGTAAAATGGAACTTAAAATTTCCTTAATCACCAGTTATTTGAATGATCAAATCAAATATTAATGTAAGTGATTTTTCCCACTTCATATTAAATGTATTTCATGATGGTACAATGGTATTTAACACTATACCATTGCCTATTTTCCAGACACTCAGTTTTTCCTGTTGAACTTTCCTCATTCATTTGCTTAGTGCTCAGTGAAGCAAGAAAAATTGCTCCTGACTAGCAAATTAAGTAATCTTCGGTAATGATAATTAACTGGAAATAAGTTTGGAAAATAAACTTCAGAAAACATAATACTGTAGTTCCACAGGCATGGATACTTTTTTTCCCTTTTTACTTTAATCTATAGTTATATTTATCATTATTAGAGATTCACTTTTTTAGCATTAATGGAATTATATTCTTAAGATACTATTTTATTAGATATTTTCAAGAAATCAGAAAACAGTTTTATTTCTCAGGAAAGACAATCTACTCTCTCTCTCTCTCAGTAGATCTGTGGTAATCTTTTTTTGATGGATACACTTTCATGACCTAAAATGTGGCTGACGCCCTTGCTAAATATCATCCGGTATGAGAATACCTTGGTTCCTGGTTGTGATTACAGAGAAGACAGTTTTAAGAATATGTGGGCATATAAAATAATTAATTTTCTTTTTTTGACTCTCATTATTTACAAGTTAAAAAGGAAAGATTGTAAGTCCACACCAAGATTTATGGTATGCTCTGTCCATTAGTCATAGGGAAAACATGACAGAAACTTTAACTCTCAATCTGACACCATTTCTTCTATATGACTGTCTGCCTGATCACTGACACAATAGTAGCTAATTATTTTTCACCTAAAATGTTGCTGGCTGATAATAGTTTTATTCCAAGAGTCTTCCTGCTTGGCAGGCAAACATGGCATGAACTTGTAGGAAGATGAGAGGATCAGTGGTCTGTGCTGATGACCAGTATTACACTGCTGATTACCTCTCATCTATGGATTCTTTAAGCCAGCAGCACATATTTGCCATTCAGAAAACATGGAAGGATGGGATAGGTAGCTGAAAGCTCAGTGACCTTAAATGTAAGGCAACACCTATGACAAAGACAGGAGGGAGTAATTTCAAAATGTAATAAAAATTATATCCATCTTCATCTGTTGCTGGGTGCTCTGCATTTGTTGTAAAGAATTAATGCCTATGGGCCCCACTGGATTTCTAACCAGTATGGGACAGCTGCATTGCATCAACGGTTAGGAATGTGCTTCATTTACAAGTGTCAGCCTGGAGATCTCTCTTTACTAGACATCATGATTTTCACCATCATGAGTGCATTTATCCTTTGAAATTAGATTACTGCAGTGTGTTCTACATTATGCTATACTACAAATCATTCAAGAAACAAGACAGTCCACTCAAAAGTAGACTACCTTCTAGGAAAAACAAAAATTACCATCATAATAGACTCATGTTATGAGGTCTACAATTTAATTTTCTGCTAAGAGCCTAGTTATTCTTGAAATGTGTGGGATGGTAACACAACAGTCATTAGGAACATGATTAACCAAAGCACCTTTTTAACAACACTGTAGACACAAGACATGATGTATACAGATGATGTGGAAAAAATTACAGTAGACAATATCCTCCCTCCTTTTATATTTCTGTCTATGTATGTTTATATATAAAAACTAAAAAACATATGTAGCAACTTGAAACTAATTCTGCTGTGGACTTCAAAGGAGCTAGAGTTGGGTTTATAAAAATGAAAAATGTATTTATTTTCTCTTGAAGTAAGTAAGTGTTTTGACCATCTCGCCTGAGATTTGTAAATGTCAATTTTGCAGTAAAGTTACTCTGGTGATACGAATTCCATTGCTCTCATCTCACTAATGTAGAAAATGGGGTTCAGATCAGAAAAATCCAATATTCTGGAAAAAAAAATAGAGTAAATGAAGAGTGTTCTTAGGAACTGAAATTTATTGAAATGAAAGTCAGTGTGTTTCTTAGTCTATTTAGGTGGGAAACAGGATCAATCTCAAAATGTAATTCAACCATTCCTGCAATAATTTTCTCCTTCTACATATTTCATTCCTTCCTTTCGTTGTTTTTAATCAAGTAAATAATGCATCTTCAAATTTAATTATGAACTAGTGATGAGTTATGTTCTTTTGTACTTGCAGACACTGTCTTCCGAGGTAATGAGACTGTACACTTCCCTTATACTTACATAGTTTCTTTCATAACAATTCAGAAAAAACTTTATTTATTTTTTGAATTTACTCTGATATTGAATTATGTAAATTTATAATATTTTAAATCTACATATAGAAGATAAATCAGATGCTTTACAAGATAGAGTAGAAAGAAGTGACCAAAATTAAGTTTTCAGGGAACCAAAAGTTGCCAGACAAGTGATAATTAAATGCCTGTTCCAGCACAACTTGTTAGAGACCTGAAGGGACATTAGTGAAACAGTAACCAGAAGATGACTTCTCTGGATTACTAGAGATGATTCCAAATCATTCAACACAGTTATATGTTAGAAGCTAATGCCAAGAGTACCTTAAGAAACAAAATAGAGATCTTTCATACCTTCAAAGAAAAAAAGACTGCAGCAACAGAAGTTATGCTGAAAAATAGTGCCTGGGGAGAAAAGCTTAAATCCAATTTGGGCCCTAATGTCAAAAATGACCTCATATGGGTGTTGTTAGAAGAAAGAGTTTAAAAATAATCATATATTGAAAGGACAATATCTAATGAGACACACTATAGCCATACAAAGGAGGACTCGGATCATTTAAGTGCCTGGTCTAACAGATGGCAATTGCAGTTCAGTTTAGATTATGGAACATTAGAGTCAAGAACAGAGGATATAAAAGAATTAACTATGTGATTGTTTTCAGCAGTATGAACAGAATATGGGCAAGGGCTGGAATCTTTTTTTTACAGTCCAATAACTGAAGAATCAACAACTGATTCCACATTCTGAAGAGTGGCTTCATATATAACCCAGTATTATACAAATGGAAAAATCAAATACATCTTTAAAGTGTCTTTCAGTTTATTCTAGCATATCAGAGGAGCATATGCTCTAAAAAAGTCAATTATTGCCTAATTTTTTCTTTTGCAAAGCACCACAGCACAGTCCTTTAGCTACGATCCCAAACAGGTCTTCCTAGAATCACTGAATAAAGTAACATATATTTCAAAGGATATCCTGAAGAAAAGGGCTCTTCAAAGCCTTCACTGTTTGCTTTAACCATAAAAAACCATTTCCTGTGCTATCTTTGCTGACTTTCTGTTCTCATGGAGAGACAGAAAGCTTAATGCAAGTCTCAACTTCTACAACTAAAAATTTCTTACCTTTCATTTTCCCATCAGCTTCTGAGTGCTTGAATCCTCAACATACTCTTCATTGCTCCATCTTATTTCTCTAAGAACATACTCCACTCTCCTCTTTCACATCCTGCTACCCCCACTCTGTGGACTCATAGGAAAAGGATTATACTGTGCTTTAAGTAGCCTTTCTAATTATTGCATCAATGAACTGAGTGTTAGGCATCCTCCTGAAAATAAATTATTTTTGCCTTTAAAAGGTGTAACCAGATGGGAGAACATACAATTCCAAGTTTTAGTGGACATTCTTGGTAGTATGTAATAACTTCATCATTATTCTGAATCATACTGGTCACATTTATATTTAGGAATCAAATTTGAAAATTATTGCATAAACTTAAGCAGGTGTTCTTGAGGCATCACCTAACTGAATAACAAACACTACCACTGCATATAGTTAAAAGCAACATCACGTTTCTTGCAATTTTTGGCAGCTATGCTTAAAATTCATTAGAAAATTCAAAAAGCTGCCATTAGATGGAAAAGATGGACAGTAGAATGAAGCTTAGTTACATTGTGAGTGATGGAAGAAATTTGATATCTTGAATGTCTTTATTTCTAATCTGTCAAATGTAGCATGACTTAAATTTTATAGTAAATCACAATGCCATGCATTATTTTAAAAGATATTTTATAACAGCTTTTCAGTATACCTGCGGTTTGAGATGGGATACAGAATGACATTAAGAAGAAAAAAACCCAGCAGACTTCATATTAAATTCTGTAAATCTAATAAATTTAATATTTACTTTAAATAAAGTATGTTTACAAATTTGTCCTTCTCTGAATGTTGTGATCTAGCTCTTTCTCAATCTAAAACTAGAGTAGAAGGGAGCAAACCTCAATTGCTATGCTAATTTACAGAAAAAGGCACAGCTTGGTGTGTGAAAAGACAAATATTATGCTAGCACTTATTAATAATAATAATAGGGACAACTATAATTCTTCTAATGAAAAAATTAAAATACTAAAAGAATGGGGAATAAAGATCATGCTAGATCCATAAGAAACTTTGAATGTGAAATTTTACACTTCCTCATAGACAAAGGATGCCTTCTCTTTCCCTGTCGCGACTTACACAACTTTCATTAAAATACCCTAATCCAGTGCAGGAGAACTACTTCCACTTGAAGGAACAAACAGAATGCTTTTTATAGAAATATTTCTTTTAAGGCTATAAAAATTAGCATTTTCAGAAACTCCAACTATCCTTGCAGAATGTATCTGTGAAAGTAGTACCCTAAGTGCCATGTGGGTCAAAGACAGTGATATGTAAAAACAACACTCTAAGAAAACCCAATGCTGTAACAGCTGCCACCTTGTCTCCTTCCAGCAAACAACCTACAGCCTTGTTTTCAGAAATTTTTTTTCTAGCATCAGCAACAATAGGACTCATAAGAAGAAAAGCAGAAATATGTGTATTTCCATAATATTGGTGCTCTTGAATATTTTTTTTACTCCTCAATATAGAAATCAAAACATACAGAAAACATTGCAGAATTCAAAGAAAAGGGTAGCATATGTGAAAACAAAGATGCTGTTAAAGTCATGCTTTAACTTTTGGACTTTTTGTCAGCCCTAAAGTGGTCAGGTACTAGAGAAGTGTTGTAGGTTCCTACCAGCTCAAGTATTCTAATCTATTCTAAAAAGAACACACACATGCAAAAACATAGCCAAAACACCCAAACCCCACCCAAAACCCCTCAAAGTCCAAAAGAAAAGCAGCCCATACTATTACAAAAGTGCTGCTAATAATTGTAATTTTTAGTACTCAGGAAACTGCTTCAGAGAAACCAATGTTGCAATTCAAACTTTCCAGTAGAGCTGAAATTTTCCTGTAATGTAATCTACTGAGAATCTACTTAATGAGTAAAATTCCACTAAATATGTAGTTTGGATAGTTGAGGAAATTTATGGCAAGTTAAAATTCTTCCAACATTAATCCAAGAATTGAAAGTAATCTCAGTTTTTAAATACAAAGCTAGCTTTCATTTATAGCATTTTTTTTAGTCCATAAAAAAAGATCAGTTCTCGGAAGTACAGCCACCTATGAAAAGATCTTTGCACAACTCGCATTAAAATGTCAATACAAATTCAGGGAACACTAAATTCACAAAAATGTCAAAAAGCTAAAACTTCTAAGAATTTCTTAATAATGGAAAAATCTTGGCAATATATAGAACAGAGGTGATCAGTCTAGTTTTTTTCAAAATTTTATTCCAGTTGCTTGGCAGATATTCACTCAGACATAAGAATATGTTGCAAATAAATGAAAAATAAAGATCCTTGTATTGCCTTTCTAAAAATACCCAAGTAGACAAACACCATAAAAATTATCTATCTACAAGAAGTTAAAAAATAAATAACACCACAAATTTTTTAAAGACACAAAAGGACAAACCATTCTGAGGGAAATGACTACCTCAAGACGTTCACAGATCTGATCCAGGATTTAGGTTTACCTTTCCTATTTGCTCAAAAGAACATAGATAATACTGACAATTGCTCCACATGCAATCTCGCCCACGAATCTGAAGAAATAACTTACAGACTATATAAAGCATAAAATATTATTTAAAAGGGAATATGAAGAGACTCAATGTTGATGTTGGCATTAAAATATTAGTTCAAAATACGTTTCAACCAAGCACTAGCAACTGAGTTAATAGACATTTCCCAAGCAGATACAGAGTGCAAACAGAAGGACAGGGGAAGACCAGAAGTAACTTCAAGCACTATTAATGCATTTTTTCTAATTACACTTTCAAAAAAACATTTATTTGAAAATATTAAATTCTAATCTTGAAAATTGTCTAGATTTCGCACTTCATGTACTACTAAACATCATAAGATTGAATAGTGAGTTTTGCCTAGCAAGAAGGCTGAAACAGCAACTGCTCTGATTCTTCTATCTCTGACTTAATGAAAAATGTGGTTGCTGCTCTCTGGCATCTGCAGTGCTTCTTTTCCACTGCAGATGCCCCAAAGCCCTGCAAAGCATTTGAAAGTATAGGTTTGCAATACTGATGGGCATTAAGTAACACAGTTTAAATATTAACAGCTGTAGCAAAAAATTCTGTGACCACTATGACAAAAATGTCAGGAAGAAGTAAAGCAACCACTCAGAGCTACAATACACAATGGTAAAGATTGCTGAAATAATTATCAGAAGGTCTCTGTGAATAGTAACATTAATTAAGTAGGTTATTGACCTTTTTTTAAAAAAACTTTAATTCTCAGAGATCTGTAATTTCTAAGTAATCTGGTTTATGCAAAGAGACAGACAAGCAAGCCATGAATATTCATGGCAGTGCACAAAGCGAGTTCATGAGTAAGGCCTCGTTAATAACTCTTGACCAGAAACACTTGTGAATCTGCTCCAGTTGTATCTACTCTGTCTAGCAGATGTCGCAGTACACCTTTTGGTTAGCATGCAATTGGCTCGGCTGGTTGCTCATTAGATGCTCACTGTACAGCACAAGTAAGATTAACAATTTCAGCATATTTCTCTGCTAATTATCAGAAAAAAATATTAGCAATAATGCATCTTAGGTAGATACCAATGCTTCCAAAAGAAACATGCCTGATCGAGACCCACAAATAGTACATGCTCAGGCTTTGGAGAGCTAAGCCAGCTTTGCCTTTCAAACACCCCTCACATACCTGCCATGCAGTTTCTATAGAATATCCATGTCTCTCTGACAGCACTGTGTTCTCTCCACAGACTATTGTTAAGAAAAAGAGAATCCAATTGAGCAGTGATGGTTCTAGATTGCTGACACAGTAATTTATAACATTGCCATTTCTAACTGTTTTGTGATGATATTTTATCCTACGACTACTGACACTCTACTAAACACATTTAATTTTCCTTTATGACTACTGACAGGTTTATTCCGTTGCAGTTAGATATACTGGTCTAAAAGAAAACCTACAGTGATTTCTATTTGTGATGGACAAATGCATCTCAAAGTGGAAATAAAAAGCTGTTCTCTTTTGAGTAGTATCATCTCAAGGCTCAGGGTACTGCTTTGGCAAAAAGCACAAAAATAATTTTAGGAAAGAAATAATGTCTTCTCATAAATTTTCTTAACTTGTTTACTATTGAATGCTTCAATGGGCGCAGAGTTAGTCTTATAAAACTCATCTAGGATAATGGAAGATCATAGCCTCAATAGATCTCACTCAGATAAAGCCAATATTTTCAGACCTTCTGAAAAAAGGACATCTTGGATTTAGCAAATGAAAAAAAAATCCTAAAACAGGAAACATAAAAAGCATATTAATTCTCTTAATAACATGAACTCTGAAAACAATAAAAAGTGGACACACAGATATCTAACACATACTTGGATTCCAGTACATGAGTGGAGGGAGGTCCTTACACTTAGAAGTTAACTCTATGAACAATAGACCTGATTTGCATAATCTACAGGTTTCCATTACAAATCTGAAAGTTTGATCTGTGGAAGTTCTCCAGCTGTAATGGTTCCCTACTCACTGGACAACGTCTTACAAACTCCCTTATCTTATGCTCATGTTGGCTAGACTCTTCTCACTAAAACATATGGAATGCTATCATTAGTTTGCTTTTAAGTTGTATCCAGTTTATTTTGATCACTGAGGCCAGTTCCCAGATGATACCAGATTTAAGTCCTTTTTGCATTCATTGTTTTTCCCTCTTAAGTCTTTTTCCCCAGTTCTATGTCTCCCACCATGTGGAACAGAGGTGGAGGTGAGTTTACAGTATTCCTCTGATGCTGCCCTAAAACCTGTACTGAGTGCCTGTATGAAAATTAGTAAAAATACTGTCTGTAAATTCACATTATAATTATTGTACATTTTTTCTCTTTTGTAAACTTAGCCTCAGTGGTTTTTAAAGTCATAAAATGCAAACATGTAAATCTTGGGATTTACTAGAAGTGTTTGAAGACAGCTTTTTTTACACAAAAACTTCATAACACTGTACACTCATACTCCTACATAATCTACTAATTAACTTCACTTGTTTCTTCTCCAGGGAGAGAGAAATGGGAGAGTCGTCCTGTATACCTCCTGTCTGTCTAGGGAAACTGCATCAGCAGTACTTTTCCTCTCTTTGTATGTATAGATCAAAATGGATATCTACTGCTGCTTATTCATTGCCCAAATAATTTATTAAAAAAATGGCTTTCAGAGCATACGGGAGGAAGCAAGAATGCCTGAGTTTTTTTAACAGCAATAATGACAGCAAAACTTACCTGCTGTTCTAGGCAAATTAATCTAGAGAGTGACAAATCAGCATGCAGCACTGCACCATGAATGCTCATTGGGAATTCTAGAACAGAATGAATCTCTATTTAGGCTTTTAAGAATTTACACTGTTTCATCACTTGATTACCTATTTCAGTAATAAGTGAACTTAATACACCATTTGTGATCTGAACAGGATTTTATGTGTTTCCTTTAAATTAATCTGCTCTTTGAACATTTAGATGCACTGATTTCAGTTTCAGAGAAATTAGCAATATCAAGAACACTTAGAACAGGTAAGAGATTTTCTTCCTCATCCTACTGTTTGTCAACAAGACAAGACAGTAGAAGTAATCAGAAAAAAACAACTGTGGATATGACTTCCTGAGAAGTTGTTTTTTGAAGTGTTGTTTAAGAACAAGGAAGCTTTAAGGAGGAAGCACATTTGAGAAAGTTTTTCTGTATATCAGATATCCCCAGGTGGCTCAAACGTTCCAGGCTTTGAGGCAGTACATCTGGATCACTAGGCTTGTTCCTCAAAGTCAACAGAAGCATAGAGCAGCTTTTCCAGTAGCAGGGAAAAACATGCATCTCCCAACATCTGTACCCATCCAAACAGCAGAAAAACTGTTCAGAACATATTACCATCAAAATAAAATAACATTTGAAAACTAGCACCACCAACTCCCATCATTTCAGGGGTAAATTACTTGTCTAGTCTGAACTTGACCTCAAGTTTCTGACCAAAAGCAGAAAAAAAGTTCTAAAAAAACCCTCAATTTTTTTGGGGCTTTTAATAATATTGTCTACAGAAGCAATTTTCTAGGGATAACTGAAGCATATCACTGGCCTGAAGCAGCTTGTGCTTTCTTACATCCCTAGTAGGGAGCAAATGTGTGGGAGTGAATCCAGAGCTAAATGTTTGCTTCCAATATTTACAGTAACGGTTTGAGCTAGATGGCATGGTTCATCATTCTCTCTCCAACCATTCCTTTTTATTTCTCCCCCAATTATGGACATATTTCTTGAAATATAGGCTTTAAGGGGCCTGCAATGCACAATGAGTTCTAAATAGATTTGTTGTACTGTAATTTCTGAGAGCTCAGTTGGCAACAAATGAGGAAGATTTTCTGACTATAGATCCTGATGTCAGGATTTTTTCCTCCAATAATCTGGCAAAAAAAAAAAAAATTCTCCAATAATTTGGCAAAAGAAAGATTCTGCTTTTTTTCAATTACCTCTGCTATGTCACTCGCAAATGCCAATTTGTTCTTGTTCTTTTAGGTTGCTGCACATTTAGTTGCCTTTTACCTGATGTACGGATGTTCTGTGACGCTTATGCTCCAACTATAAACGTCTGAAATACGTTAAGAGTATGACATGTCATTGACCTTTATTCCAGCATACTCTTATATGGTGCTTCAGAGTATGAGGTGGGACAGAAAAGAAAGAGAAGAAATAAAAGAACGTAGTCAGACAGTAGAAAAATGTTTCTATTACTTGGCAACTTGAGAAGCTACCTTGAGCATCAGTGATAAAGTTTATTTTCAGCTGAAATAGAGGGAATCGAGAACATTCTCCTGGAGGGAGACTTGAAAAGGTATTTTTTATATTGTGATTTAGATATTTTTTGTGATTTAGATATTTTTCTGAAGTTGCAACTGGGCTAGCTTTTAATTTTCTACATGTGCAAGGATGACTGCAGAAAGTATCTAGAGTATTCCAACATAATTTAGAATCAAGTGATTTTAATGCAATTTACTCAAACACTAGTGTTATGGCACCACATTTTTCTTAGTACACAGTTTTGCCTAATGAAGTCAACAGGTGTTCATTCATATCCCTTTTTTCTCCCTCCAAAATTAAATCTTTTTAATGTTATGATGACTCTTGAGATAATGAAAACCTTCAGAGAGTGGTTTTTTTTTTACTTTAATGTTCAAAACTTAATGTTCAACTTTATGTTAAACTTTATGTTAAACTTTAATGTTCAAAACACACAGCCATAGAAACAATCTCACAATCACATGGCCCTTAAGGATGGTTTAAGAGCCCTTAAGAGTATGAGGCTGTAGTCCTTTCCTCTTCCATCCTTAAAAGCCTGACAACATGACAAACTCACTATATCATATCACAGAACACAGCAACATACTACACTCATTCTTCCCTTGCCATCTATGTAGTGGCTTTACCCAGTCACACCCAAGTAACTGCCAAGAGCAGGAGTGACTAACAGCATCACTTTTCAGTGTTAACCTGAGGCAAAACCAACAAACCAGACAGAAAAACATCCTGATTTATTTCAGAAAGACTTCAGACAGCAAGCTGCATTTAATCAAGATGAGCTCAGGTAAAGGCTGACAATTACAGTCTGTCAGCTGATTGATCATGAATGGAATGTTTGTATCCAGATGGAAAAACAGGGACAATCACCTTCTTACCAAGTCGGTACTATGTTCCACAGCATGAGGAACAAATGCACCAGCCAGATTTGTTGAGATAAAGTTAAGTACCACAGCAACTAAGAAAGCCAAATTTGACATAAATTAAAACCAAACAAAATAAAACCTGATTACCAACCAAAATTATATACTAATAAAAACTTGAATAAAAAGGACATGCTTTCAAATAGGAACAGATGAAAAATGTGATCAATTAACTTCAACAGAGATGCAGGATTCTTCAGCCAACTTGGCAGACAGAGACATCAGCATAGTCTGTTCTGACTCCAGGTCTCTCATGGGTCTATTATTTTTCTCTGATGCTTGGAGGATGAACTGACCTGAGGAAGAAAGCCTGCCATCAGAGATGCAGGTCTAGACATGATCCCCTGGTGCTTCAATGACTAATATTTTCCTCTTTGTCAGTCTTTTCTTTTCTTTTTACAGAGAGTCTACCTTAATAGATCTACTGGTCAAAAACAGTGTCCTAAAGGCTTGATACTTTTGCCCCTCCATTATATTCTTTTTCTGTGGTTGTTTCTGCTCTTGTTTTATCTTCATGGAAACAGCCTTGGATGCTCTGCAACTAGAACCTCAATCTATTTCAACTATTTGTTTCTCTTTTTACCTCTGAAAGGTAATTTTAATTTTCAAAACAGTTTGACAGACTATTAAAAAGCCTCCAAAACAAATAAAACCTTAATTTCTTATGTAATAATTGAAATGATGAAGCCGTTTTTCTCCCTCTATTTTAAGAAAAGAAATTGAAAGCTTTCTGCAATGAGATTACAGTAAGTAAGGCCTCCATAATTTTATGGTCATTC
The DNA here is from genome assembly GCA_013399895.1 of Serilophus lunatus. Lineage (NCBI taxonomy): Eukaryota > Metazoa > Chordata > Aves > Passeriformes > Eurylaimidae > Serilophus > Serilophus lunatus. The sequence continues at coordinate 806,988 of VXBA01001957.1, read as the reverse complement.
AGTAACTTATTACCAATGACAAAATTTTTTTATTGCCTTTAAATCATTCTATCAAACTGGGGGAAAAGAAGAAAAATGAAGAATAAATCTTTACTTTTATTTATTGAACTAAATTGCTCAAAATTTGGTTTAATATGCATTTGTATATATATATCTGTGTGTATCAATAAAAGCTTTGGTACCATGGAAGTTCAGTAATCAGTTGTCAGGTTCATCTGAGAAAATTAATTATACAGACATGTGCAATAGAATGAAACATTTACCACTGCTAAGGCACTTTTCATCAGTATGTAGTGATGAATGGCACATTTATATTCACGCCATACGTTTCTACAAATGTCATAGTATAAAGAACTCCAGTGACCCACTATTTACAGATAGAAGACAGAAAAATCACAGGATGCAACAGTTATGGCTGTTTAATATCTACTCACAAAGTCTTTGCAGCAATTATTACATGTGTCACTTCTGTTAAAAAAAAATAAAAAGAAGAGAGAGCACAGAGGAATTAGGACAGTGGGTAGAAAAGACACCTCGTACATTTGACCTTAATGAGGCAAGCTATGAATACGCATAATGATTTCTCAAAGTGTTTGAAGATGAGCAGCTTTAGGCAAAAGAATTGTGCTAGAAAGGGGATAGGGTAAGTACCACTCAAACGGAGCCATTATGCTTGTAGCTATTTGGATCCTGAAATGAGATAAAAGCTACATCACAGAGTCATAAAGACTTCAGGAACAATAGAAAGTATTAACTGACATATCTTCTGGTAAAATAGATTATGAAACCTTTCAGTTCTACTTTGCATCAGTACTCTAAATGATGAAGCAGAAGAAACAGCTATTATTTCCCTATCCTCAGCATAAAGCCTCAAGCAAACTACAGGAGTGCTGATCTGCCTTTTCCACTGACATCCCATGCAGCCATTAGGATAAATCACTTAGCGCTTACAGTACCTCTGCACTGTTCCTCTGCCTATTCGTCACTCTTCACTTTGAAAATTCTTGCAGGACAAATGCACAAGATGTGAATAAACACTGATTTGACACTTTCCCCCCCATCTTCCTTGTACCAGAGAAAAAGCGAAACTGAAAAAAAATATGGAGTAATATCAACATATTTCTTGTGTCTTTCCCAATGGACTGAAACTGAATCTGCCAGAGGAAACTGAATCAGGCTTAGACATTCACAAGTATCATACAGAGCATCAGATGAAGTTATACTCAAAGTTTATATTTTAGAACAAATATCTTAAAAGAGCATTTCTTTCCACCGCAGCTACGGCTTTAATTGAGAAAGCAGGAACGGACAGACTGGATACTGAGATAGGAACCCTTTAACTCTGGAAAAACTTTCTTGAATGCCAAGTCTACCTTTGCGTCGTGGACCTGCCTACCTGCCTATGAAAGAAGATAAGATCTTGGCCTTAAGATAACAGAGTTCCCTGTTGAACTTAGTCTCAAAAAAGTTACATAGTCCCTATTGATAAGTATTTCGAAAACAGCTAAACATCACCAGCAATTCCTAGGACTAGATAGTTTGATTATGATATCAAGCATTTTCACTCCATTATAAGGACATAGAATGTTAAGTGCTTGGTTCCTCTTCACTATCAGAACACAGCACTGAGTACAAAGCTTATTTGGAGAAGACAGGGATGAGAGTTGGAGGGTGGAGCTCTAGGATTTCTTTGACAATAGATTAGCTTGTAGATAGCATGAACTGCTGTGGTGAACACACGCACATATGTATTTCTACTGACTGCAGTATTGAATCGCTTGCACACCTTGGAAACCAGAAAAAGTTTTAGTTACCATGACAACACCTGTGAAGGGCAGGTCTCACCATGAAACTTGCCAGTTTACTAAATTAAGACACACTAAAGTTGGCTATGGTTTATGTCCAGAAATACGCCCAGACAGCTGCCTACTGCACCATAGTTTTTCCTCTCTCTCTTTTTTTTTTTTTTTTTAATGATTTTTTGGCACATTTGGCTACACTGACACTTTTTGACTAGAGGATCTGTAGGTGAAATGCTGATATAATGATAAAATAATGACATTTGTGATTTAATATATATAGGGATGAAGAAGTAATTTTTCAATGTACAATTTTGGTGGCTTTTCAGGATATTGCCGTTGCCACAGAAGGTTTACAGTCAAGAGAGAGTTCAGCTTACTATCCAACGTTTTGCACCAGTGAAACTGTACTACACAGTTAGTGTGAAAGTAGTACAGAACTAAGTCACCTTTTTTTACAAGGATCGATACTAACTTTGTCAATAACCCTAACGTTTTGGACTTGTTTTGTCTAAGAATAAAAGTAACAAATTATTTTTTTAGTCAATAAGATATTCTTACTTGCTAGTTTCACCTGAATGAAAGGATATTTTAAATGTCTCTTAGCATCTTGAGGAGTAATTTAAAATAGAGATCTTTGTTTAACATAAAGGGAGAATAGGAACATCCAGATTTGCCTCTTGGGCTATAGAGGAAAATACAATTGAAAAATGTCTCCAATAAAATATAATATCAAGCTGCTATATGAAGATTTTTTTTCATTTAGTATGCTCCACATACTTTTCAGTGTAGCTAAATCTGTAGGTTACTTGGTAATTCAGCTAGTTTAAGTTTTTTCAAGTATTGTGCTAATAATACCATAAACCTACACGAATTTGATACTAAAATTATTTGAAAATTCTGCTCTTATTCTAATGTTATAGTGCTTTTTGTTGCATGACAAGATATATATATATCATTGCTACAGAGTTCGACAGAAATGTGTTACTGATGAAGCAAAGTCAAGTTCTCAAGTAACCTCATCCTGTCCTTCTCTAGTATACATGTTGCTGATAATACTCTATATAGATTCAGAAAAAGATTTAGGATGTTGTGAAATTTCTCCAAAATGCAATTCTTTATCCTCCAATCTGCAGTGCCTCAGATGACCACTAATTAACATAAAATAAAAGCTATAACAGCTGCAATGTATAGGCACTACACAGTATGTACAGAGGTGATGAGCTTTACTAAGCTGAGAACAGTCAGTTTTAGAAGCAGAGATTAAAATTACTTCCAATCCATTTTCACATATTTCTTGCAGTCATTTACATTATAATGAAGAATTAGTTTTAAATAGTTTTAAAATTGCAATAGTTACATGGATATTAGTGCAAAATGCCTTTTTCTTGTAGAGAAGAATTGCTGATGAGAGCAATCCAATTGAAACAGAAAACTACATTTTCTTGCAATATGCATCAATCCAAATGAAGGGAATGAGCACTAAATCATATATTCTAGTGTTCATTATCTCCTTGCACTAGTTAGGAAAAGGTCATATTTAAGTACTCTGGAATTCTTTTGTAGATGAGAAACACTGATAAAATGAAATTGTTACTTTTACTTATCTCTTTTTTCCCAATGTTGAACAAGCTACTGGGACCTTCTGCAGTATCATGAATGAACAATACTGTCGTACTGGTTTGATCTACTTTTCTGTCTCTGACACCATTTTTAATTCACAATGCTACTCATGAGTAAGCAAAAGCTATAGGTAGTGCTGAATACAGCAGTTCTGAATAGCAGAAATCACCCAAATAACAGCAGTTCTTGGCATTGTTTCATGTAGTGCTTGTCTGATTAGTTACTGATACAGTTCAAGGTGCTACTTAAAATTCAAAAAGCTTTAAATGGCTCAAGATATAAAAGACTGCTTTTACAGCTGTGTCTCAGAGCAGATTGGCTGACCTGTCTCTCCAGTCAAAATAGGACTGACAGCAATTACAGAGCTTAGATCAGGCTCCTTTTCTAGGTATGCATTTATTGTACAAATACAAATACTACTGGCAACATGAAACAGTGGTATTCTCTTGGTCTTCCACAGGTTGTCTACCTGCCTTTTTTTTTTTTACCTGGAATCTGCTGCATGTGCAATGCATCTCTTTCCATCTCTCCCAACCAAGCTGGATAAAACTCATCCCCCACAGGCCTAGATACATTCTCATTTCTGCCTCCAGAAGTATTGTGGGAGCTTCAGCAACTATGACCTCTAAAAAGTCAAAGGCACTTTCAACTTCACCTTCATGTTGCTGATGCTCAAGTCTGAGGACTCAGACACACACCAGATTCCCAGTGCAAACAGAATGAAATTATACAGACATTCGGGGAAAGCCAGAGGACATGTCTGTTTTATCAACTACATTTCATATAAAAAATGTGCTGAGACAACTGTCATGCATTAACAAAGAAATAATATAATCTCAACCCGGAAAATTGTCCCTGCCTTAGCATGATAATGCGGGTGACTAATGTAGGACACGTTCTGTGAAAATGCAAAAACAGTATTAATCAAAATGTGCTAATGTTGTTATATATTCCATCTCCAGAGTTTAACTGGTGTTGGAAGGATGTATCTAGTTTAAAAGACCGACAGTAACGAAAACTCAAATGTTTAGTTTCTCTTGTAATTAATTTCTGCTCCTTGCCTGTGGTGGTAAACTGCCTTCTACAGTACTTCATGAACCACAGACATTACTCAACCCAAATATGTTGATATACAATAGTTTTGGTAAATAGTTATATGTACTTCTTTTTTGTTTTTTTTTTTTTTTTTAACACAGAATATACAAAGACTTATTAAGATTACTTAATAGCTGCAATTCAAAAAGCCTATGGAATGGATTAACTACTGCCTTGCTCAGAGTATACTGAATGGTGACTTCAGATTTGATGACGCCTCTCTCACAAAGCTTTTAGCAATTATTTTTCTTTTGACAAGAAACATGAACTGTGAACAGATTCTGTCTCCCTACGACATTAAAAACAAAATAAACCAAAAACCACACACACAAAATCCCCAATCAACTGAATTAGCAAATACAATGCAGTTACCTGTCATGTTGCAGTAAACTCTCAATGGTCCAAGTGCCCCACTGCCATCTGGATCTATCCAGTAGTAATTTGAAGTTTTGCCCAAGTGTTTGTATGCTTCACAAGAGAGTTCATAAATAGCTGGAATGAAATAAAACATAGCAATAAGGATCTTAATATCCTGGGGAAAAAAGTCCATAATGACAATATATTGACTCTATTTATATATCAAGAACTACACTTTTGAGATTAAAGAAATGTCACTGATGTCCACTGAAAGTAAAGCATCTTTCCAGAAGATACAGAAGTGATTAAAATCTTGAGGCAAGTAATTTCTTTTTCTGGCATATGAGAGAAAGTCAAAATAAGAAGAGAATTCTGACAACTTGGGGGGAATGAGAAATAACCAAACTTTTTCAAAAGTATATTTAAACAATTGTTGAAAATAATTAGGCTTGTAGCTTTGTTTTTACCCTGGTTTGAATTTTACATTGCAAATGGAGACACTTCTATTGATACAACATACTTTACCCCTTTGTTTTCTTTCAAGAGATGCACCAAAAAAAGCTTCTGAGTTTTCTCTCTGTAAATTAGATTTTTTTTCATGTTTTATTACCACTCAGAATAATATTGAGTTTCAAAATTGTAAAAATTCTTTCCACGTGTAGTTACTTTATTATGTACCTGCATAACTAATACTCTATTCCAGTAAGGTCTGAAATTTCATAATATTTACTGGAATAAGCTTAATTGATTTAGCAGAAGGTTTTATTTCAATTTTTCTTTGAATACTGCTTTCTAGTTCAAGTCATAAAACTGCTTGTCAAATTGTGTTATGATTGATGCCTTGAAGCTTTTGCTCATATTTCTGGCATCTCAGCTTGATTATAGTTCACACAAAGTTTTCTTGTTATGCCTTTTCTCATCAATTGTGAAGCTATGTTTAACATTCTTTCTGAGATAAACAAGGTAGCAAGACAAAACAGAGGGCCCAGAGAACCTGTAGAAGGCTCTCAGAGGTCTGTAGAAGTCAGGCAAAATGCTGGTTTGTTGATACAGGGGGTTGAAGGATTGATGAATATTATAAATGTGGGATAGCAAGGGGACCAGGCACATATCTGGGAATCTGGAAGCTTCCATTAAAGAACTACACTTTACCTCTATTAACTTTGTTTGAAAGATCTTTTTCCTCTCTTTGATTTTAGGCATCATGATGAATAGCTCAGAAATACAATAAGCATTTTAGATAGAAGTGTTTCTAGTAATTCTCATATTTTCTCTGAAATGTATGATTATTACAAAGTCACGTACATTAAATATGAATACTTTTATGCAAAGAAAAAGTAAAACTGGCAATTTATATAAATTGGTATGCATATATATACATAAAAATGTGTTAAATTATTCTATGCAATTTTTTTAAAAAGGGAGTGTGTAATTCTACTTTGTTTTCTAAGGACCAGATGGCAAAGTTTTTTGTTTGGAATCAATCAATCAGCTGGTAAAAGAAATCAAATGTTTGTTTAACTAGACTTCATATTCACTCTAACAATTCATCTAATTTGTTGGCAATCCTTGCAAGCAAATTTTCTTGCTAGGACTGGCTTTATTTCAAATGTCCATAAGGATGAGCTGTTTTGCCGGGACCTGATGATGAGTGACTGATCACATACACACATTTAAAGGCCTCTAACCAACTATCACAACATTGGAAGGAAAGAGGAGCTAAAAAAAGAAAATCTCAAGGTTTGATATGGCATGAATACAAAGCCAAAGACTAGTATCTATCTATAAAGACATCTACATAAAAAGATAATCTCCTTGTTGAAGAATTTTCTGGAAAGTTTTATGTTTACTACAAGACCTAAAGTAAGTTTTATACAAGTAGACAACACTTTAACTGAGTAGTTCAATATTCCAAGCCATTTCCCCTTTCTCTATAAACTAAGGGCAACATATTCTTTCATCATGAAGGAGATTCTGTGTCCATTTTCAGACACTTCACGTAGATTTCATAAGGAATTCATGACCAATTTTGTTCAGATATTTTTTTCTAAATCTCTGCATGCTATCAAAACATAAGCATAAAATACAAACTCTGTCAATGTATAATCACTATGATACAGGTTGCAAATTTTAAGAGGTGCACTCCAGATCAAGTAAAAAAGACAACAAACACTGTTTGTGATCTCGCAGAAGTTTTGTATTTTCATTTTCTAAACTCTTTCAGAAAACCAGAGTATTCAAACCTTTATGACATTTTTATCCAAGTTTGTGCCTTTCAAGAAAAGAGGCCAATCTTTGCATTACTACAACTCAGAAAGAACCATTAAGGAAAGTGTTATATGGAAGTCAAAACCAACTTACAATGTTTAATCAGGCATTTATCCCTACTGAATATGTTTATAGAAAATTAAAGGGCTTAGATACAACATTCTTCTTTCTGTTCTTCTGGACTAGGAGAAACAGGAAGTGGTACGCAGGCATTATTTGTGTTTACAGCATAGAACAGGCTGCTTTTGAATAAGTCATTGTTAAACTTCAATATTATGTTGAACACCAAATAATAGAAATTAGGATTGCTCAAATGAAGACAAAAGAGTTCTATATTTTAAATAAATTCAACTTGTAAAAAGAGTTTTTACGAGTGTATGATAGTTTTTATGGGAGGTATTATGCATATGTGCGGAATCATATAATTTTTAAGTTTGAAAAAGACCCTTAAGATCATCATGTCCAATCATCAACCCAAGTGCCACCATATTCACTACTAAGCCATACCCTCAAGTGCCATATCCACATGGTTTTTGAACACTTTCAGAGATGATGACTCCAGGAGATCCCTGGGCAGTCTGTTCCAATATTTTACTACCCTTTTTGCAAATCTGAACCTCCCCTGGTCCATTTATGTTAGTTATATAAAGACCTTAAAAATGGGAAGAAATAAAAATGAAAGGGTAAGTTCTGTTGCAGCCAACAGTAATGTACAAATCACTTCACAGTATAGGAACAAAATGAAGTGATAAGTGAATTTCATATACTGATAGAATGACTGGAAACTAAGCTACAACAGAAAACAGCAGTTGTGGTGTATGAAGACATTTGACGTCAGAAAGTGATCTTTTTATTGACTATAGAGGGGAAAGGGTAGCCACTTTCATAAATAAAAAAGAACAAGAGCAGAAAGAACCAGACAGAGAAGGCAACTCTGAAGGGGAGAAAAGAAAGAAGCCTATACCGAGATGTCGAAGAAGATGATGTAGAAAGGTAAACAGCACAGCATCACCTCACTGCTTGATTTTTAAATACTATATAAAAAGATTAGTAGTGCATAAGACAGAAATTGAGAAACTCAAAGAAAACACAGAATACATGAAAAGGCAAACATTTAAGGAACACTGTTTTAGAAGTCTCCCAAATACACTAAAACAGAATACAAAGAGGAAAACATGACAGAATCAAAACAGCTTAAATGAGAAAACTGATAAAGATTAAAATAAGAAAGAAAAAAAAATTAACAAAGCCATGAAAAGACAAGTGAGCAAAATATAAGATTTGGGTATAAGGTTTACAGTGTTCATATGCAGATATGTAATAGTTGTGCATATCTACATACAGAGAAAGTGGACGGAGAGAGGGAAGTGCTTTATAGTGTTGATGTCTTCTGTAAGATAGAAAAGAAAAACAAACAAAAAACCAAAAAAAGGAAAAACTGAAGACACAGGGGCAATAAATTTTTGCTTTTCAAGGTAGTAGAAGTAAAATGCCAAAAATGTGTATTTGCTTTCTTGGTAGCTGATCCAAACACTTACCATATGTAGTCTTAAGTGACCTCAGAATAGTATTAAACCTCAAAATCTTCCAAGCTAAAGGTAAAACTCACATGCAGCCTGATGTCCAGATAAGCTGTTTCTAGCATAATACATCCAGTTATATATTGTTAGGAATTTTTAAAAAATGTTACTTATATTCTTTTTCTGGGGAGGGGGCAGGGGGGAGGAACCCATCCTTATAAACAGCTCCTTAATTCTTAACTTGACATGCTTTCTTATTGCTTCAAAAACTCCCTACAAGCCACAAGAGGTGAAAATCTGGTTGGAACAGTGATACAAAGTCTTAGAGCCACGAATAAAGTATGTACAGAAAAATCAAAAACAGAAAGAAAAGAGCACCAAAATTTCAATAGTCCTTTTAAAGTTTAATTACCTGAATAATACAGATCAAACTGAGACCATCAAATCCATTTCATGCTAAAATTTGAAAAGGTTGTCTGTGTTCTAACGTGAAGTTAAAATTTTAGAATAAAACCATTAAAAATAATCTCACTATAACTTTCAGTGTGAAACATCAAGCTTCTCTAAGCTTCTTAGTCTAGGTGGAAAATCCAGTCATTTTAATCAGCTGACAAATGCAACTGTGAATGCATTTTGAAGTTCACCATTGACTAAGCTAACATTCACAACAGTGGGATTGAGCATGGCTTGAGGGGAAAAGTTTCTTTTCTTAGAAAAGCTTGATTGGGTAAGCAGATCAAGGGAGAACAGCTTAGAGTGAAACAAATACCAACAACAAACCTTGCAGCTACACAGACTTTAAAAGCATTTTCATTACTGCATTTCTTCATAGGTTCTGACTACTAAAGACGAGGTGCTGATGTGATGCCTTAAGGGCTATGCTTAATATGTTGAAGAATTCACTTTAGCTAGGTGTCTGGATAACTTGGAATATTAAGGGCCAGAAGAGCCCATGTTCCAGCGTGTTTGCATTCTTGTGTATAGATAAGTGGGGTATAAGACAAAACATAGAGTTAGGCTTCCAGGCCTACTAGAGGCTGGACACAGGGGGGTTTAGGTAACAAGGGACAATTCTGTTGGAGTTTTAGGGGACACAGTAGTAAGATGGACTTTAGTTGAGTAGTGTGGGGGAGGGTACTCTGAATGTTATAAAAATGGACAGATCGTTATGATTTTTGTCTTTGGATGACTGGACATCACCAGTAAAGCTGCTTCTCCCCTTCATTCTGTGTTTCTTAATTTTTTATCTGTTGCTCTTAAGGCAACAGATAGACAGGGGGATACAGCAATCATTTCCATCTTTTTAGGATCCTCTGTTTTAAACATTTGGTTCCATTTACAGAAGATCTTTTTTGAGCTCCAGAATATCAGCCAAAAGTTGGAAAGAGTCAACATTTCTTAGATTTCAATGTCTCTTAATTGACTGAGGGAAGCAGATGTTCTCATTCCAGTTTTACTTTCTGACTGCTATAAAGATCAAGAGATGGTTATCCTGCACAGGTGGCACAGCTGCCGGCTATTGCTGAAAAGCAAAATTTAGAAACTCTGTTACTCTATATGATGTTCCCATAAAGTTTCATCAGCACCTTGGTGAACTACAGTTTCTGCATCACTGAGGAAAAAGGTAGCTTTAATTTTTCTGAAACATCTAGCTTTTACCAGGTTCCCAAATAGTAGGGATGCCTTTGTTCATTTGCTATTAGAAAAACAAATGTGTTTGTAAACTTCTGCTGAACATTCCTGGATTTGTTGCTTTTACCTTTTTAGGCTGTCAGTTTAGAGAAGCTCCCAACACCTTCAACTACGATAGCTGAAATCTAAAAATAATTGCAAATCAAAACCTAAAAAGAATCACCCACCACTGGCATCAAAAATCTCATCAGTCAAATGGTGACAGAAGGAAGAAACTAAAACTTAAGATGAAACTGTCCTGCTTTGGACGCTAGGGGGCAGTAAAAGTGATGAGATACTCAATAGAGCAAAACAGCAAAACAGTTTATTTTTCTAGGGGCTCTATAAACCTTGGAACCCCACTAAGACACAAACCAAATACAAAGACACCAACCCTGTGGGAAAAGAGTCTGGCTCTGCACAGTGCTGGCTATGGGGGCACAGGCCAGGCTCCACACAGAGGCGGGTACAGGGGCCTTGCCATCCCCAACTCACTTTGCTTCTCAGGAAAATTAAAAAAAAGAAGCTTAACAGGCAACTCTCTCTCCACCCCCTCCCCTCCGCAAAAGATAAAACTGCTTTCCTAATCCACTACAGAAATCATCATCGTTCTGAAACATAACTGTGTATGTATCTAAAATTCTTTGAGCCATTTCAACACACTTGAAATTATCTTTCTAGGTGTAGGCCAAAACATTAAACACACCAAACAGGGAAGATTCTCAGGTAAACAAAACTTCTATTTTAGAATTATTTTTTTCCTTGCTATTTTTTCCTGGTACACAATAATCTTAATGTTAAAAATCCCAACAAAACCTCGTTTAGCTTCTGTGTGCCACCAAAGACCCCTTTGCAAAAGTTCTTCTTGATTTAAAAATACCTTCCCTTAAATGAAAGAAGGTGGTAGTGAGGAACAAAAAAAAATCTTAACTAGACAACACTTCTTAAAGCAGCAAGATGATTTCTTCCAACTAAATTTGAGATGGACTCTTAGAGAGCAATTTCCTCATGACCAAAAGGTGGATCTTCAGCCAAGAGTTGTTCACAATAAGCCTCACCACCAAATTTCACGTGCTTGCAGCTACAATGCCCCTGTAGAATTAGGTTACCTTTATGAGAAAAATCACAGGAAGCAGCACTTTAAGTAAAATTTAAGGTCCCAGTAAGAAAAAACTTTAAGCTCTTCACAACCCAGGAGCAGCCAGCCTTAGCTTCTCACCTTGCATGCCATGCATGCCAGGGCAATAGGAAGATGCCAGCACACTTGGCTGGCTGCAATACAGACTTTCTGTGCCAAGTCTATAAGCAGTTAGAATCTGCATCTGAGTATCTCAGCAACTGCAGTGCAGTTCATGTCCAGGAAGAAAATTGAGTTCCTCAATGAGCTGCAGCTTTATACACATGCTAAAAATGACTTGTATATAAAAATATTCATTTCGAGAAGAAAGATTTTGGGTTTTATTGGTTTAATTTGTTTTGTTTTTGGAAATGGATCTACTGCAATGCTAAAGGAATTCCACAAATTTCCTTCTGAAGAAATATAACAATTTTAGATTCAGTTATGGTGCGTTCAATTACAACCAAATTACTAGCATCCAGGTAAAAAACAAGGAATATGGTAGTGTCCAAATGTGACATGCCCTTACCAATGCAATATCACATCTTTAATAAAGACAACGGAAAACAGAAAACCTAGATGCCTTGGATTCAAGTATAACTAAAAATTCAAGTAAACCAAAACCTCTAAAGCCCTGAGAGTAACATTTAAAAATTGTGTCTTCACACTGCACCTGCACTATTAATTTTCTTCTCAGTTGCTATACATGAACAGTCATTCAGCAAACCCCACAATTTTTTGTATGCCATTAAGCAATTGGAAAACTCCACTGCAAATAAGAAATTTGGAGAAAACTGGAAGATACCATGAACAAGCCCACCAAATCACAGCTGTATATGGCAGGACATATGCTTTAGCCAATAATTTTTCCAGTTGTAGTAGAACCAAGATGTACTGGTTTTGGGGGGCTGAGATCTCTGGGGATGGTCAAAGGGGGCTTTGGGGTTTGGGGGTGTTCTTGGACTTTGGAAGGGGGAAAAAGGAGTGGTATGAAACCCCACTTACCTGTTTAGTAAAATTCTGTTTTCCTTAGAAAGCTGGGGGAGGGGGGGAAGCTGAGATCAAGGTGTGGACTGGACCAGGGCCGGTGGTGGCGGTTTCTCATTTCCCCTCGGGGCCGGTGCGGGCCAGCGGCAGCCACGGGGGGGCCGATCACCAGCTGCCGGCACGCATGGCCCTGGGGCTGTCTCGTGCTGTGTGTGGTCCCTCAGTCCCAGCTCAGGTGGCACAGGCAGCAGCCCCGCCGCCAGCCCAGAGCCAGGACAGCCTGTATTCCTGCTTGCTGTCCCCCCTCCCTGCAAAGTGCGTGGCCCGGGACCGTCCCTCCCCACACAGGGCATGGTGGCCTCCCGGGGTGGGCAGCAGCCTGGGGGCACGGCCGCGGGGAAGCCCCAGCATGCCCCCGTGCGGTGGCTAGGGCAATGCTGCGGCACGGCAGCCCTGGGCCGGCCCCGGCCAGGAACCTGAGCGCGACCACCACTTTTGGACAGCAACGGGGGTCAATGCTGGCACTGTAGTAGCGATAGGGGGTTGCAGTGGCGCCGGGGCGTTCCCCAAGATGCCGCAGCTGCGAAAACAAAGATGGCGGGCGGGACTGAAAACTCGTGATTCTTCGACGGGAAAACACCTGAACCAAGGCGGGGCCTGGCCCTGCTGGACCAATGGAAAGATGGCTTGGCCAGGAAGAAGGCAATGAGATCCACACAAGAACAAGAAGTCTTAAAAGCAGAGGGCAACAGGCTTCCCCGGGCTCTTCTTTGGCGGCTCCGAAGGGAACCACACAGCTCCTGTCTTTTGTGCTTGCAGGTCCCCATGGTGTGGTTTCCACCCATTTTCTCTCGGCAAGCAAGTAGCCCCTTTTGGAGAGGTGGTGGGAGGGAGTAGTTTTCATTTCTTTTTTGTGTTTTTCAGAGATTGAAGGGCCGGAATCGCCTCCAGCAGACAGGGAGGGAAAGAGAGGCTTCTCTACCCCTCCCCCCTGGTCTTCTCAGCGAGCCATGTAGCTGAGAGGAGTAGTTCCCTTTGGTTGGGTTTTTTTTTTTTTTTCCTTTCCCTTTTGTGTTTTATTTTCTCCTGTGTGTTTCTCGGTGTAATTTTGGGGTCCCTTTGGGGTATCCCGCCTTCCCTAATTTAAACCCCCTGTAATAAACTGTTCACCTGCTGCAAACTCTATTCAATTTTCCATCACCCTTATTGAACCTGCCCCCTAGACAATAAAAGTGGTCTTAAACCACCAGACAAGATCAAACAATATTCCTCAGCCATGAATAGGTTACCTCCACAGCTGGAAGTTAAACTGAAGTACTGCACTTCCAAGAACACGAGCAAGAAACCCCCTGGCATCTTTTCATACCTTCACAGTGAAGCTGAGATTTGTTTGTTTTTTTCTGGGTTACAACCATTGTAGGGGCACTTGGTTTACTCTCACAGGAGAACACATGAGTTCTAGCAGCTCAAAGTTTCATTCTTTCACTGTTACCACATGAGATTAGTAAGAATCTTTCACCCACCACACAACTATTTTACTCATGACAGTTCAAATACAAGTTCACTTAAAGCCTAAGGGCTCAATTCTGTTACTCTCAGAATCACATTAAAGAAATACTCTGTTACTCTACAAGATGTTCCAGGAAAAGGTAGTTCATTCTTCAAATTATATTTGAAGCAATAAATGCTGAGATAAAAAGCAAAATCTTTTTTGTGACCATAATTAGTATAACAATAGAATCACATGGCTGTGATGAACCTCAAAGATAATCTAATACACCTCCAAAAAAACCTAAATTACATCCATATATCATTTCTGACACGCTCCTGTTCAAAATGATGCAAATTCCTCAACATGTTAAAGCAGCCTAGAGCTCACCAGCCCTCTAGCAGCAGCATTCTACACTGCGAAGCTGCTCTTCTGCAACTTAAACTCATAATTTCCCTTTCTATCCACCATGAATTCAGAGAATAATATACTGCATTCCTCCTTGCGGCCATGTTTTGTCTCTCTGCAGACATGAATCTCTTCTCTACATTAAAAAGGCCAAGTTTGTTCATTTTGACCACTGGCTGTGTTCTCTAAACGATATATTATTCTTTCTCTGCTCTGGATTCTCCAATTTTTTCATGAAGCTTAGCATATGAAAGTGGACAAAGCCCACCATAGCAGGATTAATTTGCACATCCCCAAATTATGCTTCTGTTAATTCATCCCTAAATAGTATTTTCTTTATTCATAGAATCATAAGCAATGAACAACAAGGTAAATAATCATCAGTAAATCCCACTTCTACAAAGCTGAATTTAAGAAGAAAACCAAAATCAAAACCACAGCATGCAAAACCAAAACAGCAGTTTTCCTCAACCGTTGCCTCTACAGTTGGTTAAACCCTCCTTAGCATAGTATTTCCAAATGCTCAGAAGCTTTGCACCTTAAAATCCTTAAAATACCTTCTAAAAGGAAAAACAGTTATGTTTTTTATATATACAAATAATAGTATACATATAATATTATATACATATAAGTCATGTACTACATAAATACAAAATATTATCAAAATAAACTTTTTTTTTTTATTTTTTTTTTAATTGGCAAGGTAAACCAACAGAAGGAACTTCAGTACTCTATGGCTGAACTAGTGTTCATTTCTGTCCATGTTTGCACTGGATGTCATGACACTAAAACTTTTGGATAGCAAAGCTTCATCATAACTGTGCATAACCCTTCTTCCCACTGCCATTGATCTAAGTTTTAGCCCTCTAAAAGCTTCTCTATCTGTCTCACTTTCACCCTCTGCTTTCTATTGCGAGCCAATAAACTCATAAAGGGTCCTCATCATTAGTGCAATATTCAAATACACCATGTAGAAACAGAAAGGAAATGATAAAGCAGTAAAAATAGAAATAATGTTATATGGAAATTTGCCAAATATTTGTCAAGTTGAATCTAGGCTCATTTATGTCAGTGATAAACATGACAATTACTATTGTGGTAACAAGAGGAAAAAAGTAGAGACTTTGCCATCAGAATGAGAAAGAGTATGAGTTTATTCACCACTGGGATAATAAAAAAAATTACTGTTGTAGGAATAAAAGCAGCAATTTAAGTTACTACACAGTAGTGCAACCCCAGGAATTGGCTATGAATACAGAATAAACCATCTAATTTATGGCAAAACGAAAGATGCTTCTGTTTCTTTCTCAACTTTGTTCTTTGCTTTGGGCTAGGAGGTGGAGAGGACAAAGAGAAATTAATTTAAATCTAAATGGCTGATCCAAGATGGATTTTTAAACAAACTTAGCAGTGATTTTAAATTAGAAGACATAGATTGGGCAATTAGCATCCTTGTAAGAGTGTCAGCTTACAGACATCACAAGAAAGAAACATAGGTAGACACTAATTTTAACCAAACATCTACCCAGCATGGTTCTTTGTAATTGAAATAAAGACCATTCATAGTAAAATCATTTGAAAAGGAAAATTTCAAGTCATGTCAAATATCTCCACGTAAGGCACAGTGTCATTTTAAATCTGGGTAGTGTTACACATTTGTGTATCTGTAATTCACTACTGAGCCCTGCATCTGAGGGGGCAGATTGTCAAAGAAACTCATAGATATTCACCATACTTCACTGGTCTTACACTAGACCAAGCCACAGAAAGCTTCAGAGCTGCTTGGAGTTCATATGAGTCTTCTCTGGCTGGGAGGCAATAAGAACACTACCAATATCAGCTTGGCCCCTTCTTCACCCTGTCCCTCTCTTCCATGCAAAAGGCTTCAAGGTTGGCATAGAAACCAACCCAAAGAAAAGGTATGATTTCTACTCCAATTCCCATTTACTTTTTATTGCTAAAGCAATGGAAAGGAGAAGAGACAAGGTAAAAGCCTGGACTTACAAATTCACAGCTGTGTAATACAAATCCTTGGTTACTCACTACAGTCCACAGAGGTACACAAACGGAAACCTTAGAAAATTGTACAAGGGCTAAAGTAGGGGAATAACTCCAGTAAATTTAGGTCAAAGTTGCAGAATATATGGAATCTTATTTTAATACAAGATATTTGTAAGTGTCTACAAATAGGAAAGACATAGAATAAACCAAATTCTTTTCCCTCGCCAAGTTTATGATGGTTCTTCTCTTCCTTTGATATGACAGCATTTTGTGGCATTATTAAATTATTAATACAGCATGTCCGGACTATGATATAATGTCTTAGGTATGTAAACATCATCTTGTGATCTGCTATGACACTGAGACATTGACTGAGTGACCTTTGCATAACACATGACCACCTTTCCTTATGTCTATTGGCTGTATTAACCAAAGCAATCTTTGGGCTATTAAACCAGATGAATTTGCAATAAAGAGAGACTCCATTTTGCCCTTGTACAGTTGTACATAGTCTTTCTTTCCTGGATCCTCTGATCATCAACACCATGCACACAAGGCTTGTATGTCTTGTGACTGGCTGTGTTTCAGAGGGTCCCGATATCCCAAGCTGCCCACAAATGGTGGCCCTGGTATGGGGAAGGAATTGTGGACCAACGCTCAAGGTGGATCTCAGCTGCATTCAAGAAATCTATCCAGAAAAAAGAAGAAAGAAAAAAGCTTGAGGGAAACGCATCTTTTTAGCACCTGGTGAGTATTCGCTGAAGGTAACCTGGCCGGGCAAACCCTCTCACTCTTTTGTATCCTATATTAGGATAAGAAACTGTCTGGGACTGGAGCTATTGCTCCCGTAATTAAGTTGGGTCCTCGGGACTTCTTTCTGAAAGCCAGGGCTAATTCACTGACTGTTTCATAGTCCCTAGGACTATTTTGAAAAAGCTGGGACAAATTGACTGCTTTGTGAGCTTTTAGCTCTGAGGAAGGAGACGAGATACCTTTTTAGGAGCCTTTCCAGTGTCCGAAACTTTGTACCTACGAAAGGGCTGCTTAATTTCATCGTGCCGGCTCTTGCCAGCGTGGGCATGTTCCCCTATCTCTGTGCTCTAAAAGGACTCCTTTTTTGTGGTTCTGGGACTTCCGTGCACCCCCAGTTTACCCACTTGGAACCTAGAGATGGCTTGAGAGATAAGGGACTGCATGGCAAATATAGAGGATAGGAGGAGGTCCCCTTTTCTTCCGAGAAGACATCACTGAGGGATGGCCTCCTCCCTCCTATCCTGGGACTGGCTGTACAACAACATGGCCACCTGCAGGGACCGCGTGGCAAAACAACACGGTTGCGTCCATAACATCATGCAGGAGAGTGCCAAAGGAGTTGTTGGACCAGCTTAAAAAGCTGGAGAAACACCTCTGCACCATCCAGAAAGGATCGGGCTGAAATCCTGCCTGACTTCATGGAGGTGGATAAATCAGGAAACAGACCACTTTTTGTCGCCCTTTGGGCTCAACCCCTTCTGGTTACTTCTGGCTGAAGTTTGCTACATCGCCACGACTGTGTGATTCCATCTGGCTCCAATCTCCCTCCAAGGCCAAACCATAGCTTCTGTGATTTTGCAAGTCCACCGTAATTTCCTTGTTTCTCTTCTCCTCCCGATTTCAGAGCCGAGGGTGGAGGCATGGTGCCTCTCCTCTCTGGCTGTGGGGTAGTCGCCGCTGCTCAGTGCAGAAATCCAGGAACAGCCTCTGCTTTTGCTGGGAGCAGCAGTAAACTTTTGGACAACTTTTTTCTTTCACTGTTAAACTGTTGATAGTTTCTCTTTTGATATATTAAGTAATGCAAACCTCCGCTATTCTGGGGCTCCTGCTGCCCAGCCTGTGCCAGGCTGTGCCAAGTGGGAGAGCCCTGGGATCCCTGGAGGGTGCTCTGGACTCTGCTTAGAGCCAGCAGTGGGGGCTGCACTTGATAACTCCAACTGATGATATTTTTTTTGTATGTTAATTTTATTACAACACTTAAATGCTAATTCACAGAGACTAAGAAGCTTGTTTATTAAATTTAGAGAAACTTTTTCCCTTTCCCTTATCGTTTTTAGTTACCCTGGACTCTGAGAAATGGAGCAGTCCATCCTCCTCTTTCCTCCCCTTTCCCTTCACAGAGAAAGAAACGAGCTTGCACCAGAAGAAAATAAGAAGAGCAAAAACGTAAACATAGATAGAAGAAACAGCCTGCAGAAACTTTTAGCTCTTTTTACAGACACAGAACTATTTTTCATGTGTTAAACATTTATAGCTGTGTTGGGACTGTTTAGCAGAAAAACAGCAAATGAAGAAAACAGATCTATTCAGACTGAAGATTGTAATTCGATATATGAGCTCATACTTTATAATGCTTTATGCAATCTTTGTTTTTTAACTGATATGTTTTGATGATGTATAATTGATAATGTAGCTTTTCTCATTACTTTGTCAATAGCCTCTAATAAGAAGAAAAATAGTGAAGAAAATCTGGGATGAACAGAAGTGGCTTCTCTTGAAGTCATAGGATTATTTTACTGCTGTGTTAATTTGGATTATGTTGATAAGACTCTTTCTAGGAACTGGCTTTGGAAATCCTGAAGCCTTCTGCAGAGTCACATAACTGGATATCAGGTGATGTGTCACCTGTCTAATCCAGAAGAAAATGTGATTCTCTTTAGGGACTCTTTAGACTGTTAATATATACAAGAGCTTCCTAAGGAAAGGATTATGCCTCTAAGAAAAACAAGCCTTGACTCTGTGAGGTGTGGAATTGATTTGAACTGAATTGGAATATGTCTTTTGATTGTAATCTGTGTATTATGTTGTCTATGTTCTTATGTTGTGTGGTGTTTATATTTGCGTGAGTTTAATATCCAGCTGAAATGTGTTTAATTTTACTATAGTATTAATATAAGAATATAATATATAATATTAAAATAAATAATATAACTTAAAATAATAATCTATAATAATATTATCTTAGAACATTTGTGTAGTGTGTTAAGATCACATGATGATATAATAATAATATAACTTTAGCACATTTGCATAGTGTGCAATTGATAAATAGTTTGTTCTTTGTTTTGTATGCATAATGTGTGTTTGGTTTTGTCTTATATATATGATGTGCACACATTGTTTATATGTATAATATGTATAACTGTATATATGTAAAGTTAACATAGCTTGTAAGATTTGACTATAAGTTAGTTTTGGATTATAAGATATATGGATAGATTAAGATAAATATAAGAGTTATTTAGGTAAGTTATTAAGTTAATATCTTAAGGATGTATTGTTTAATTTGATTATAGAAAATGCAATATTCTACAGAATTGTATAGATATTATTAAGAGATAAGAGATAGTGCTATATGCTGTTATTGTCAGGTGCTTAGGTTTACTTGAGTGCTTAAGTTTACTCAAGTCCTTAACTTTGAGAAAAGGAAAAAAAACATAACACCCTTCTTTCAGGAATAAGAACATCTGTTTTAAAACATCAGAACAGGTATTTTAAGAGCAAAAACCCCTGGGGAATACCCATAGGAGACGTAATCTTATCTCTCTTGGGAAAAAGCACCAAACCCTGGAGTGAAAAGAGAATTATTAACTTATTTGGTTGGCTTTGCAATTGGCTTTGTAATTGGCTTATATTATACCCAGAAAATCCCTTAAAGCCAGAAAATCCTTATATCAAAATTGTCAATTTTATTATGGAATTTGGAACCCAACAAAAAGATATTTTTAATTTGGCTGAATTTGTTTTTTTCCATAATACTCACCTATGCCATTTAATTAAAACAAACGGGGTGATATGGCATTTGATCTCTCTTAAGAGCTGAACTTCTTAATCAATGTTATCAGGCTCAGCAGTTGCAATTGTCATAATTTCTTGCCCCTTTCCCTCTTTCCCCCACCCCAAATGTATAAGCATTTTTGTATCTGATGTTCTCATGAAGGAAAATATGGTACCTTGCTTGGCGGTACTTATCAAATACAAGATTTACTTGAGTAATACTTCCAGTTACTGAGAAAAAAACAAAATGAAACCAAATCAATAACTAGGGAAATAAAAATTCTTAAAAGTTCTTATTAAAAACTTAAGCGTGAAAAAACTCCAAAACTAAATGACATAAACCACATCAAAACCCAGTTGTTTACAAACAAAACCACTATACATATACATATACCACTGCTATACACACAGACTGACAGACATCTAACTAAATAGTGTTTTTTCCAGAGGAGCTGAGCACTTATTGTTACCAACAGAAAAGAACAGAAACATTATGAAAACAAATGCTCATATCAGCATTTACATTATCTCAATCAAAATGTCCTTTATCAACATGACACCAATTTAGAACCAATGCATCATGTTTGTCATTTCCATTAATCACTAAGCAACTTGCAATGCCAACAGAATTCAATCTTTTTAACTGACATAAAAATATCAACAGAAACATCTGCTCCATGTCCTCTTTTTTCATGGTTTCTCTCTAGTGCTTTCAATTGGGAATGACTGTGTCCTGGCAACTTACTGGAAATCATATTCACAACTCTTTCACATAATGGATGAGCTGTGAAATTAGTAAGATGTCAGATGGGTCCCTTGGAGGTTGCCCTGGCTGGCACACATTCTGTTTTGTTGTTATCTGTTTCAATAGCAGCACTGTAGATTATTAATTTAGACTATTTACTGAGAGGATGAGAATATGGAGAATGTATCAGGTTCCATCTATACACATACAGAGGAGCCCAAAGAACCAATGGCAGGGGTCAAGCCCAAATAATGCCCTGTCAAGCTGCTCCTAGATTGACCACAGGAGCCATCAGCCCATTAAAGGCCCATCTGTGCAAGCTAAGAGGGATCCAAATCAAGGATGCACACAAGCAACAAACAACCCATCTGAGGCTGTTGCAGCACAGGCTCAGCTCCAGTGTCTGGCCATGGAGCCCATCACCGTAAGTCCTGGGAACACCTCTCCCTAGCACCTTTCGGACTAAGGAGGTTTCTGCCTTGGAGTGGAACACATCACCAAATCTGAGTTTGAAGAGACCCACAAGGATCATTAAGTCCAACTCTTAGCCCTGCACAGAACCATCCCCAAGAGTCACACCATGTGCCTAAACACTTCTTGAACTGTGCCAGGCTTCATGCTGTGACTACTTCTTTGGGGAGCCCATTCCAGCACACAAACATCCTCTGGGTGAAAAACGTTTTTCTTATATCCAACCTAAACCTCCCCTGACACAACTTCAGGCCATTCCCTCAGATCCTGTGACTGGTCACCACAGAGAAGAGATCAGTGCGTATCTCTCTTCTTCCCCTCACAAGGAAGTTGTAACTGCAATGAGATCTCCTCTCAGTCTCCTCCAGGCTGAAGGCTGAACAGATCAAGTGACCTCAGCTGCTCCTCATAAGACTTCTGTCAGGGCCCTTCACCATCTTCATTGTTCTTCACTCTCTAATAGCTTAATATCTTTCTTATATTGTGGTGCCCAAAACTACACACAATATTCAAGGTGAGGATGTACCAGTGCAGAGCAGAGTGGGACAATCACTTCCCTTGACCAGCTGGCAATGCTTTACTACGACATGGTTGGCTGCCAGGGCACTGCTGACACATATTCGACTTTCCATTGACCAGGACCTCCAGGTCCCTTTCCACTGTACTGCTTTCCAGGCAAGGGGCTCCTGTGTGCATACATGTGGATGCCAGCACCAGGGGTCACACCACAGGTTGGAGGCCCACTGTGTCCATGGTGCCAACCTCTGGAGCAAGTGCAGGTGTGACAGTGTGTGATGGCCAGCAAAGAGAAAGCTGGACTAGCCAGCAAGCAGGTCAAGTGCCCTAGGGACAAGCGGTGTTCCTAAGGTTCTCTAAGGGTCAGTTCAGGCAGTGAGAACACTTGGGTGTCCCCAGGAGATGGTCAGCTGTGGGAATCTGGAGCATCTTGGCCATCTCAGTGTGTGTGCATAAAATGGCCTATACTAGTAACTGGAGCACAACTGCTGTCTCAGGGCTTGTATGTCCAGGTGACAAAAAAATAGGGAGACTGGGATCAAAGGCCAGCTACTGAGCAGATTGAGTGCCTGAGCCCTGCTGCTGGAGGGTTGCACTATGTATATATGTAGATATACTCATTCTAGTAGACTCTGATTTTACTTAGCCAGAGTGGGAAGCAGGGTGAGGTCATTGGTGCTATCCATGTTTGATTGAGTGCACTGAATGTTTGTGATCTGTAGAGCTGGCCTTGGGAGCTTTACATGTGCATGACTGCTGGGAATACATCTTTAGCCTTGCTAATTATTGGATCTGAGGTCATGAGCTACAGCAGTATCACCTATTCTATCTTGCTCAAGCTGGTATGAAGTATTTTCTTATAGCAGAAAGCATTGCACATTGCGCTTTTCAAACAGCACACCAGGTCAGAATGTAGGATTTATCTCGCCACTTTTATTTATTGTTGCAATTAACATAATTATAGAGCCATGACTCTCTGTCTTGTACTCAGCTATGCTGATATTCAACAAATCTCCCTTCTCTGCAATCAGTAAGGTACTGCGTGACAAATAGTTCAAGCTCCTGACTTCTGCCCAGCAGAGCTTTCTAACCTACAGAATGTGTTTGGTGGTGGTCATCTGAGTTGATAGAAGAAAAAAAAGACTGAATGAAGAGGAAAATAATCAGAGCAGATGATTAAAGAATGATGAAAGGAGGAAACAAACTGTTGAGGTTGATAGGAGACATCAAAAGAATAGAGAAACCTTAATATAGGGGAAACAGAAGAGGGTTTGAAATGGAGGGGCATAGTTAAGAATTTCAGAAAGACAAAGCAAGCCCTTGTCTTTCTGACAAGGACAGTTAGTCCAAGCTTGAATGTGAGAAACGCAGTGATATTTGAAGTACTCTGAAGTAGCAGTGGCAGATAAAAGAAAAAAAAAAAAAAAGAATAGCAGCAAACAGCCCATTATATTTTCCTCTCTGTTTTAGAGGATCTATTAGTGCCTTCTGGATGTAAAAGTATATCTGAGAACATCATAAAAAATAAGGCAACCACAGACACAAGAAAATTTAAAGTTTTCTACACAAGTGATTAGGTCATTAGGGAATATGAATGTTTTAAATAGCTGATGTAAAAGCTACATAGGGACACGTGGGCTTAAAAATTTGCAAAATGAGAGTAAAAGAAAGACTATATGGTTCCAGTAAAATAAAATTAATACCATTAGGTATACAGCTAAATACTTAAGTACATGTAAGTAGTATAGTTAAGACTTCTATTGAGAAAATGAGAAAATACAAACTACATGAATAAGTTTCAGTACTTCTACTAATATTAGCATAATCTCTATTTATGAAACAGTGGCATCCTCCATTTTTTGGTAAAATTAGCCAAAAGTAAACATAGAGGATGCCTCAGGCTCCAGTAAAATACTTTAAGAGTTCAAGTAACCTGCCATAACTTCTGCTAAAAGACTTATCGGGTCAAGATAACTATTAGTTCTCCTACCCAAGATAAAATTTGAAAGCAATCGTCATGAAGGATGACTGATACCAAACACTACTTTTGCTAACAGATTTTTGTCCTAGATCCTTCTCTCCTTTATCTATCTCCCATTTAAATTACAGCATATTAGGAAGGAGAATAACTCAGAACCCCACCTGACTAAAACTACAAAGAAACTTCACAGCTTTTGCCCCTGAATGAAAAGGGTCAATGTGGACAATTGATTCTGGAAGGCATGTACAGCTGTGTATTGGGTTTTCCTGTGGCCAGGCTTTGGTAGCAGGGAGGAGGGTGTGTGAGAGGATTGAGGGGGAGGCTTCTCTGAGAAGCTGCTGGAAGTTTCCCCATGTCCAGCAGAGCTGATGACAGCTGGCTTCAGGCTGAGCCTGCTGCTGACCAAGGCCAGGCCAATCACCAGTTGAAGGAATGCCTCTGTGATAACATATTTAAGAAGGAAGGGGAAAATAAAGTGGTTTTAGATGAAGGTGGCTGCTGGAGAGGAGCAGAGTGAGAACACGTGAACAACAATGCAGACACCAAGGTCAGTGCAGAAGGAGGGGGAGGAGGTGCTCCAGGTGCTGGAGCTGAAATCCAGCTGCAGCCCATGGTGAAGACCATGGTCAAACAACTGTGCCCCTGCAGCCCATGGAAGACCACAAGAGTGCAGAGGTCCACCTGCAGCCTGTGGTGGAGTCCATGCCGGAGCAGGTGGATGTTGGAGGGAGGTTGTGGCCTGGAGGAGGCCCATGTTGGAGCAGCATCCTGGCAGGGATCTGTAGCCTGCAGGGAGAGGAGCCCACACTGGAGCAGGATTCTCCTGCTAGGACTTGTGGCCTGTGGGGGACCCACACTGGAGCAACCTGCACCTGAAGGACTGCACCCTGTGGAAAGTGACCCATGCGGCAGCAGTATCTGAAGGGCTGCTGCCCATGGGATGGACTATCACCAGAGCTGTTCATGAGAGGGACTGTCTCCTGTGAGAGAGACTCATGCTGGAGCAGTTTGTGAAGAATTGTCTCCCTTGGGAGGGACCCCACAGGAATGCAGTTAGAAGGACACTTCTCCCTAAACAGTGGCTGGAAACAACAGCTGGCCGTAACCCTCCCCCTCCCTGTCTTTGCGCACCGCTGGGGGAGAGGAAGTTGAATGCACTGGAGGAGGAGATGGAGGGAAAAGGTGTCTCATTGTTTCTCACTCTTAAGCTCTGATCTTGTTAGTAATAAATTTATTATTATTTATTAAGTTACTGAGGCAAATTATAGCATACAAAGCAGAAGAACTATATCACCGTTTCACTCCACTTAATATTTTTTTTTCTCAATTCACAGTCCCATCAATTGATTATATGGCCTTCAATACATGGGAAAATTCATTACAAATGTAGAATTTTATGAAATCTTTATACACTAGGTGATGTGCATAGGAGTGATATCTGGTCATCCATTGGCAAAGTATAATTAAACTCAATTAAACTCAATATGTTCCTCTAGTTTGAATTTTTAATTTTTTTGTTAAAATTATACATGAAAATACATCTGCATATATATATATATATGAAGTCCTCATTACTATGACCGTGGTACATCTTTACCAGTTGATATTTGCATTAACTTCATTCTCTCACACCTTAAAAAAACTAGGATTAGAGTGACTTCAAAACATGTTTTTTTCTGTCTAATGGCTGTCAATGGGATTGTAATATCAGTACCTTAAAAAACTTTAATTGCACAGAAGCATTAGCAGTGGAGTATGCCATTTAATAGATTATCTTAATGGAAAATTTTAAGAAAAAGCTAATTAATTTTGAAGTCTTTATATGCAGAGTTCTTTTCAGGCTATGATTAATCCTGTCTTTGATTTTACAGCATACATGAGCTGCTTTAAAGTTATCTGTTGTTAATTACATGTTTTCTTTTAACTGTCCCTTGAAAACAATATTTGGTTGTGCATTCTGAGCAATAGAGAATGGCTACAGTAGCTTGCTAAAACCTCTGCTAATACCCATGTTTTCTTAAACACAGGCTGCAACTCAGGCAAGTTGCTTGGTTAGTTTTAAAAGAGTTAGCTAGGTCATTGAATTAAGGGATTGAACATGATCTGAGTTAGATCCTGTCTTCATATGGTTCTTTCATTGGACCCCACCTAGTAGAAATTCAGCTTAAAAACTCATGACACTTGTTTCTAATGTAGAGCTACATATAAACAACTCAACTATACAAACAGCTAAAACCTGAAACATAGTTTGAACTCCTATGCTCTCACAACTCATCTGACAGAGTTATTTCCAGCTGATTTTTTAATTTCAATGTAATTGTTGCTAGTTGATTATTCATATTCTGCTTTGCATCCTAATGCTCATTTTCTCCACTTAACCTTCATCAAATATTATTGATGCTATTGCTTATTTTCGAACCGAAGCCCTTTCTGTCCTGAACACAGACTCCATCCATTTACTTACAATAAAAATGCAAGTTGCTTCCAATTTATTACACATTCTGCAGTTTACAAACCCCTAGCGCAGAGCATTTCTCAGCTCAGCAGTTAATAAATTAGTAGTAAAAGAGCTATAGTTTATAGCGCTGAAATTAAGAGCAATCTGATTTTTAAACAAATGTTGGAGTTCAAAACCAAAACAATGCAACATCCCTGAACTGGAAAAAAAAAATATTAACAGCGTAAAAAGCCTATCTTGTCCAGTTTTGCAGAAACAGATAAAAAATGCAGAAATTTGGGTCTATATTTTTCACACGAAAAATTACATGAAGACTAGATCAGCAACTTCCATCTTACTTTAAAACTACATTTTAATAGAAAAGAGGTAATTTAGTAATAGTCTGCAGCCTCAGAAAAAAAAGTGTTATGTTAAATCCTTTGAAAACATATAATAATACATACATTAAAAAACCCCTATTATAAATTATAATGGCAACTCCTTTGAAAAGCATTATTGAAAAAAGAGATTAGCCTCCTTCAGAAGGTATCATATTGATTATATGATCCTTTTAATAAACTTCTGTAAACAAGAGTGTTTTCTTTATAAACAGACTTTGAGAATTTCTATTCTCAACAGAAAATTAATAAACATCCAAGAAATGAGGTTTTGCAGAGTATGTACCAAATTTGAACATTCAATCACTTGAGATACAGTGTGCAAAAGGAGAAGAATAAATTGATACAGATACCTCTGCCAGAGAACAACCAGTTTTTGAAAGTGCTTTCTCAGAGGATGCTATCAGCAGAAGAGAACTAAAGCCTCTTTGTACAAATTTCAGAAATTTTAGCTCACTTTCCCCTCCTTATTTCTCCAAGATCAGCATTGCTCACAGATCCAAGCTGCTGACTTTGAACACAGTATTAACTCACATCCTGGAAAATAGTTTACTTAGACCAAACAGAGTTTTAATGCAGGGACGCTTACAAAGCAATTCAAAAGTCCATAGCCTTCAACAGGGACACCCAAATATCAGCTCACAGGAGGATGAGGTGGAATGGTGAAGAACCCCATTCCCTTTTCTTATAGAATCTAATAGAAAATTTAATAGTAGTGCTAATAGTGCTAAAAGAGCTGATCACCCTTTTCTCATCACTTTACCCCATGCTACATTCATATTTTCTCTTAACTCCAAGTTTCTCAAACCAAGGATCTCTGTCAAAACAACTCTTACCGTCTCTCCAAACTCACTTTTCTCATAGGAGCTTCACAAACCATCTCCTTACAAAGCTCCTCATTCTCATTAGTGTATCCCCAATCACCTGTCCTTCATCAGTCCAAATCAGGCAAATCACCTTAAACACGTGAGGAGGGGTGGAACTCAAATTTTGCTCTGCTCCTCTTTTATTTCTTCAAAACTAAGCAGCTTGGGTTCCCAGTATTGTGTTTCATTCTTCCTTTCACATAATTCAAACAATTTATCTGTCATGAAAAGTTCTAAGGAGCTCTGTGGAGGTCTGCTGCATGCCTTAAAATATGAGCTTTCCTCTACAGAATCTCAGCCTCATATGTTGTCTTTCCATAGGTTTACTAATGGAAATTCTCAGTTTCTTACTGGGAAATCTGTCAGTCTTGTGTGATTCGTTCAGTCATATGGGATGCCAAACATGTGCTAAATCTCACTAAAATCAGAAGCTTGCATACACACAAATCCTCTTCTGCAGAATCTATCACTATGCTGCTTTTTGCAGAAGGCCCAATTCTGGAATCCGAGATTTTTTTTTTAGGAATGATGCTGCTGAACTAAATGACTAAAATATCACCGGAAAACATCCAGAAATGTCAAGCTGATAGTTCAACACAGCCCTGAACACAAAACCCAACAGAACCAGTGAACAGGAGACTGTTTTGTGCCAAGCCTTAAACTATCGAACTCTCTGACTAGGCTGTATCTTCCACTTCAAGTGTATTAAAAAGCATCATTCTTCCTGTCTTTGGAACGGAACACTCTTTCACAAGAATGTCATATGTAACACAGTTTCTGTGCACAGATGTATTTATCATATTGTCCCGATCAAATAATGCGCTAATATGCTTGTGGTACTCCAAGGACTTTGCTTTTTATAAGAAATCGGTAGGTGATCACAAAGATAACATGTCTATTCTGAGAATTTCTCCAGTCTCCAATGAAGTGGAAATCCATACTCTTGCTTGTTTGGGATGACTGGAATACTATACTTCTTTTCTTTAATTTTTTTTGTCACTGAAGCAAATTTCAGAGCATAGTTGCCAAATTATGGAACTGTTTCCCAAATTGCTGACAGGAGAAAACTACTGCCATAACATTCTTTCCTATCCATCCTCTCAATGTATAATGTTCACTGTTCTGCATACTTCCTCATTTATAGAAATACAGGAAATCAGATATTACAAAGTAACTGATGGAAGATCACACTAACTGCTGAAGATCACAGCCTATGCTGATTAAAACTGTGCTGTTGACCACTGATTTGGCAATAATCAGCAGTGAGAAATATTACAGCTTCTACAACGTGTGTAACACAAATGTTTCTTACTCTGTGTTTCTAGATACTATTAAACTCACTATTAAAGCAATATTTCATTTTAGGTAGATAGTCAATATTCCTGGAAAAAATATCAGTGCCCATTAGTTTCCCAGTGCCACTTAAAGTACTTATCATTTCAAGAGATAAGACTTTATTTCTCATTAACTTCGAATCAGATTCCAAGTTATAGGGTAACATTTATTCTCAACAAGCTATGAGGACACATATAGAGAATTCAGAGATCAAATTCCCTTTTATGGAAACTAAGGATCACTACATTGTTGCAAATATTCATTCTGGAAAAACAGCATATTGCCAATCTACAAATGTAAAAATTGCTTATGTTCTTTCTCAGCAGAGTTGCATTCTCTTGTATATTCTGATGCAATTAGTGCCTCTTCTAGTGACAATAGTACGCAAGGTTATATTTCTTCTACTGTTTTACAGAACTAACTGTCAACAAATCTGGATGTGATCTGCGATCTGGATGTTAACCCTCTCCTATGGACTAGCTGAAGATTTATAACTAAACCTTTTCCTGCCCAATGTTCATGAAGGACATTGAAAGATAAGGACAATATTTGTTTAAAGGTGAAATAGATGAAGAATAAAATTTGTCTCTCATAAAAGAAGGCTCTTGAGAAACCTTATAGCACCTTTCAGTACCTGAAGAGGTGGGAAAAGGAATTTTTAGGAAGGCATGTATTAGTAAAAAAAGGGAGAGTGGCTTTAAACTGAAAGATGGTGGGCTTAGATTGCATATTAAGAAAAAATTATTTACTATGAGGGTGGTGAGACACTGTAACAGGTGGAAACACAGAAAGGTAGATACATCATAGCCATGGTAAACTCTGCAAGTCCTTTGTTAGGTTTCTCTTATATGCAGACTCAAGAGAAAGCATGAACTGACCTATATATTAAAAATCTGAGACAAAGAAGTTTGTATGATCATTAGTTATCTTGACACAAAATTTATAATCTTATGCCACTCTGTTTTAAAGAAGCTGTAAACAGCAGGAAGAGTATTAGAGCCTAAAACTAGACATATTATTCATGCAAAGTGCAGCAGAGCAGTGTTACCTGAAGATCATGATGGAGAAGAGAATAAGGAAAATGAACTCCTATCCTCAAATATTTAAGGAACCATTTACTAGTAGACTCTAGAAAAGTATTACTCTAAGAATTCTGCATGGGCAGGTCAGCCTTTTTTAGGCTGTAAAGGTTAATTAGAGCTTAAAATATAGCTGATACAATAAAGCAGTAAGGATGATATTTGCTGTTAACTATAATACTAATAATTAATTTTTAAATAATTTTGTAAATGTTTTATCACTGTAGATCATTATTTTTAAGTCAGTGCATTAATTTATCATTTAGTCTTGTCTAATGATAAAATCAATGCTCTATTTGCCAGGTCACAGCATTTCTTTGGACATGAATATCTATTTGCTGAAGGAAATCTGGAAGATTACCAGGATATTTACCATGGAATGAGAGATACAACTTTCCAGTTCTTTTCCTGAATTCACTACTCTGCTCCAGGGTCCCAGCTGTAGTTGGATGAAACAAATTATCATTTCCTCTGAATGGTAGCTTAAGCCTTTGACAAATAACAAAGCAGTGGACACAGAGCTTGGAAATTCTGGTGTGTTTCTGAAGGGTGGAATCTTCCCTGTAAGTGTCGTATTTCAAAAAACAAACTATTTCATAATCTTAAAATAGGAAAAAAGTGTAATTGATTTACACAACTGAAGAAATAATAAGAACTTAAGTTTTTATTTCAGATTTATTGATTTGGAATTTTTTATTCTCTAGCTGTTTATTTTTGGTTTATATTTCCTATTATGTCGGAGCCCCGTATTTCTTTATCGCTATGGAATAATTGTTGTTTTAACTATCATACTATAAATATATTAGGACCAGACTTGTGTGAAAAAAGTCGTTTTCATTCATAAGGTTTTCATGCAAACATTTTTATCTGTTTCACTTCAAGGAGTTCATCCCTAGAGTTTGCCTTTGAATTTCAACTTCAAAGGAACCTAAAGCCACAATCTGAAATTCAGTCAAGGCTGCAAAGCTTTGCCTTGTTTCAGGTCAAAAGCTCAGGAAAGTGTTGAATTACCTGACCAAAGCAAAATCAATTTGCCGAAAGAAATCCTTCAGAATTATCTTGTTCCTTTAAGTTCAGCAAAACTCAAACTTATTTAAATCATCAACTATGGAATTGCAATCCCCACTAACATAGTCTTGACTCCAACCACTTTGAGAAATCCTGTTATTATACCTACCACACAAACATACATTGAGAAAAAAACCCCATATTTTACTGTGGACTATAATTCGCTTTGTAAAATAATATTATCTTTAAGTAAAATAGTACTGAACAACTTTCCTGCTCCATAGAATTATGACATCTGCTGTATTTTTCAAACGATCTGCAATGCTCTTTAAAATTGCTTTCAGGTATTTTTAAATCACACATCAATTAGCCTTTCAAATTCTCTCCTCCCACAGCATATCTCTTGCACTGCTAATGCCATAAACCTCGGAACTCAAAAGCAAAAGGCAGCACACCAAGCATGTCTGAGTATACACACATATAAAGATAGAAAAGGACGGTAGGGTCAGCATCATCATAGCAGAGCTGAGGTCCCAGAACTCAGGACAGCATAACCTCTGGCAAGCTTCAACAAATGCCCTCCTTATATGCAGCTTTATCTAATACTGGAACACACTTACAAATACTGATAGCTATTGCCTGCTCAATAAAGGAAGAGTTAAGGTTGTCGCAGTCTATATCCTGACGCTTGAATTTTTGTTTCTAACTCATTTTTGTATCATTAACTTCTCTACTCCAGAAAGGCATAAGATTTCACACATTCTGACAGGATACCTACCAAGTGAATAACTTTTGGCTCAACCTTTTTTAAG
The DNA here is from genome assembly GCA_013399895.1 of Serilophus lunatus. Classification (NCBI taxonomy): domain Eukaryota; kingdom Metazoa; phylum Chordata; class Aves; order Passeriformes; family Eurylaimidae; genus Serilophus; species Serilophus lunatus. The sequence goes on along the minus strand of VXBA01001957.1, from coordinate 775,195 downwards.
AAAGATTTCTAAAGTATAGCAACACACAACAAACACTAAATTTATGTTCTTTAAATAAAAAAAATGTAACAAAACTAAATCTTACACATCTAAGTTAGAAACTTTGCCTGAATTAACAAAGTAAAAATTCTTGAACAAAGTGTCTCCAAATGACCTGGACAGTGTATATAATCCCATACACTTTATGTGTTTCATAGCTAAAGACAGGACCATACACTCCAAATCTCTCTTTCGATACTGCAGTCAAGCAATGCCTTTTACTTGCCTTATTGCATTGTTTTATCCATAAAAGGTGAAAATGCTATTAAGTGAAACAGCACATCTCCTCAGATTATTATTTCTTTCCTTTGTAATAAATATGATTTCAGAAAAGAGATGCCATTTGCTTTTCCTTCCTACTTCCCTTGGGAACTCAAGAAGAAAGCCCAACTACGTTTGGTTTTGTCCTATAAACTTGTCTGCACACCCACAAAGGAGCACAGATAGACACTGGCAGAAGGCTGACCCCCAGGAAATACCTTGCTGGGTCATCCAACAACCGGGTATCAGGAACTGAGGAGTCTAGACTTCAAGGCCAGCCACAGGGCTAAGTGCCTGAGCTGAGCTGCTGGTGGGATACACTGTGTGTGAATATGGATGTTCACTATTCAGTGGACACGCATCCTGCTCAGCCAGAGAAATGAGCAGGATGAGGCCATTGGTACCATGTTCACGTGTGTGCCTTGTCTGTGAACTGATCAGCCAATCGTGTATACATGTATATGCAGTGTATATGAGGTCTGTGGGTGCATGCCTGCCCCTGACTACTGGGTGGACCTGGGGGAATGTAGCTCCAGCAGTCTCACCTCTGTCAGACTATTGGATCCAACACAATACAGTTTCCTCTAAAGGATAATATTTAAGAGGCTCACTAGAGAAAATATACTTAACTGAGCTTCCATCTCTGCATTTTTGCAGTTAGACAACTTAACAGCCACATGCATAGGAATCATGTTTTCTATGTGGCTGTAACAGATCAGGAAAAGTTCTAAAAATATTGGACTTTCAGAAAAAGAAAGAAATTTTTATTCTTTGTTTCACTGAAATATTGAATCACCGTAACTTCTGTGGTTTCTTTCCTAAGATGAGATGCAACCACACCATCACCATACAGATTCACTCTTGGTGGTAAAAGGGCCACCATGAAATCTCCCCTCCAAGCATTGGCATCTTAAATATTTCTCCTTAATTAACATTCATTTCTATTTAATCCTTTCATAATACCACTTCAGTAGACAGATCATGGACAACTTTGACATTCAATGTGAATATATGTACATTAATAGTATTATATATAAAAATATTTATAAGAATATATATATAAAATCCCATCTTACATTTATATAATGTCTAACCATAGAATAGATTTTTGTTGCAATCCAGAAAACTGTGAATGGTCTAAGTTTTGTCACTGGCTTGCTTTTTTTTGGTAAAAAAAATCTACAAATCTACAATAATCTTCCTAAAATTTTACACAACTGTAGTTAAGGCAAATAAAAAGAATACAAATTTTCATCTCTATAAATCCTAGCCTCAGTTTCAACTTTTCACCTGTTCAAAAGCATCTTTACTGTCTTCTCAGTATTAGCAGATGGCTTGCAAAAGAAAGAAGTGACAGAATTAAGGACTCAATGTCTTCTCCATCTTCTATTGCAGGGACTCCAGGTATTTGCAGATGAAAATCCCATTTTTTAGCATATGAGAGAAGGAGCAGAAGACACCTGCTGCTGACTCAGCATGCATTGTTCAGTACTTATTAAGAGAGCAACTGTACCTTTCTTTTTTCTGTGCTTTAATAGTGGAGGGCAGAAGGTAGGTGAGCTCTGCAGAGGGATGTTGACAGGCTAGATGGGCTGAATCCAATAACATGAAGTTTAACAAGTCTGAGTGCCAGGTTCTACACTTTGGCCACAATAACCCTATGCAGGGCTATAGGTTGGGGTCTGAATGGTTGGAGAGTGGCCAGGCAGAAAGGGGCTTGGGAATACTAGTTGTCAGGAAACTTAACATGAGCCAGCAGTGTGCCCAGGTGGCCAAGAAGGCAATAGCATCCTGGCCTGTGTCAGGAATAGTGTGGCCAGCAAGACTAGGGAAGTTATTCGTTCCCTGTACTCAGCACTGGTTAGGCCACATCTTGAGTACTGTGTCCAGTTCTGGGCCCCGCAGTTTGAGAGGGATGTTGAGATGCTTGAATGTGTCCAGAGAAGGGCAATGAGGATGGTGACTGGACAGGAGCACAAACCTTATGAAGAGCGACTAAGGGAGCTGGGATTGTTTAGCCTGGAGAAGAGGAGGCTCAGGGAAGATCTTATTGCTCTCTACAACTACCTGAAGGGAGGTTGTAGCCAGATGGGTGTTGGTCTCTTCTCTCAGGCTACCAGTGACAGAACAAGAGGACAGAGTCTTAAGCTGTGCCAGGGGGAGTTTAGGCTGGATGTCAGGAAGAAATTCTTCACAAGAGAATGATTTCCCACTGGAATGGGCTGCCCAGGGTGGTGGTTGAGTGACCAACCCTAGATATGTTTAAGAGATTGGATGACGTACATAGTGTCATGATTTATATGATCACGATGTAGATGATGGGATGGAGTTAGGGAATAGGTTGGACTTGGTGATCTGAGTGGTCTTTTCCAACCTTGTTAATTCTGTGATTCTGTAATATGAAGCTCATAGGAAATATTCTTATTTGAGAAACGCATAACCAAATAATTAGATTTTCAAACGCTTGATAACCAGTATTTAAACACTCTTTGGGATGAGCAACCTGAACCAGCATCTGTAGCAATCAGCAACTCTCCACAACAATTTAGGGCAGATTTACTGTGTCCATTTGAAACTCTGTCTTGTATGGAATTGCTGAGAGTGTATTTGCTCAGTACATCCAACTAAGACACCTGTAGTGCTTTGGTCTCTTGCATGGTGCAGTACAATGCTATACAAATAATGCAAATATAGCATTAAATAATAAATCGGATATATAAATAGGGCAGATAAAATAGAGTGTGATTAAGACAACACCTTCTTTCAAAAAAGGTTTGAGAATCTTTAACAACCAGAAAGGAAGAATTTGACTTTCTATCTCAACCAAAAGAAGTGTCTTTCCCTTCTCCACTGAAATTTTGAAACTGCAGGATGGCTTACAGTTATGACAAGTGGCGCCACTGTATCCAGTCCCATCACAAGTGCATTTGAAACTGTCCCATGTCTGAGTGCATTTTCCATCGTGTTCACAGTGATTGGGCACACACCTGTCAGGACGAGATGCAAAGACAGAAATAAAAACCTAAATGAGCACCAAGATTTACACAAAGCTAAATTTTGTACTGCACAAGCAGTGTATCATGTCTTTGTCTGGTAATTAATCCTTGTTATTTTAGGCAGATTATCAGAATTTATACCTGAACACATAAGTGCGTAAAATATGATTCATCAAGGCTTTGCTGCAGCCGTTTTACAAACAGTAAAATAGCACAATAACGAGAAGAATAGATTTACCCATCATAAATTAGAGTTCTAAGTTCCATATGACAGGTACTCTGCTGTCAAAACAAAAGGAACATTACAAGTCACACCTCTTCTTGCTGTGCAGGTGGTGCCATGCCTAAAGGAGTCCAGTCCCACAGCTGACTATAAATTAAAAACAAAATGCCACGGAGTTGCTATTTATCTTTCTGTTGTCAGCAATGAGATAAAGGGGAGGCAGGTTGCCTGCTGGCTAGAATGGAAATAAATTAGTAATGCTGCATTATTAAAACAAACAATAGGCCTCACTATAAAAGCTAAGTATTTCCTTAACAGCAATTTGTGGCAAATATTGTTCACCTTTCTCCCACACACCTGCTTTTCTTCTTCAGCTACACTGTTGTAAAAGAATGCAAAAGAAAAAGTGGAACAGTGAAACAACAAAGTTATAGCAGAACATGTTTATTGATTGAAATATTATCTCGATGTGATTTCAAAGATTGGAGCTTGGCCAGGTTTCCATCAAATATAGACAAAAATGGGAATTACTATGTACCTTCACCTCTGAAATGATTAAATTTGTTTTCTTTGAAAGGGCTTTGAAATATAATTTCAAAGATTTTTCTTATTATATTTATAGCAATCAGACGCAGTGCAGGCTCTGCATTTTTGATCAAGAACTAAAGGAGCATTTCTTTCATGTTTATGTGGGCAAATCTCCATTTTTTTTTATTATGACATTAAAAATCAGAACTAGGAGACCCCCTATTAGACGGGCAAAATCTTTTCAGAAATGCATTAAAGATTAAGTATCCTTACCACTAAGATAAATCTAAAGTCCATCATATTCCTGTGATGGTTAACATTGCTCTCATCAACACTACCCAAGGAAAGCTTTTTTCTCCCATGTAGAAATTTATTAAAACTGGAAGTGTCTGGGTCATCACCCTATAAACTTACGGACTCTCATTTCCTCAAGTTCCAATTAATAACATTGGCATACATAGCTCAAATACCAAGAATAACTTATGTCACAATATGCCTTAGAGATTTGAAGATAGTGCGCTCATATTTAGAAATGATTTTTTATTTTATACATGCCAGTAAAAGTACCTCAGAATATACACAGTATAGACGTCTTACATCCTATTTCAGCCTTAATTATTTGAGGCTACCCATTCTTTTCCAAAAAAGATCAGAAAATACTAGCATGATTAAAAATAGTTCTTAAATAAATGCTTTTCTAAAACAAGAAAAAAAGCATTTAAATATGTTCTTTTTCACAGCAAAATACAGTGAAACTACCTGAGGCAATTATTAAAGTTCAATAAATTATGTTTTCAACATGGTTTAAAGGAATTAATTTAGTTTTGTAAGTCTGGCAGACTAAATGAATAGATGGAACTGATTACTGCTATTCAGTTTTCTCCTCAACACTGCAGAAAAAAAAAACAAGAGCATATAATAACACATTTCTAAACATCAAAAAAATTAACATTTTACATCATTTCATAGATGGTGGGTACAACAGTAGGAAAAGAAAACAGCAATGAAATTTCAAAAATAATCTCATAAAAGTAACTTTTATTCAAGGGTAAAATAACTACAAAAGTTCCTAAATGTGAATGTGGTTTAGTATTTCTTCCAGCCTTTTAGAATAACTTCCTTTTATTTATTTTCTACATATTTGAACATACATTACTTGTGAAGTAATTTTTCAATGATAAAAACAAACACTTTTCTATGTAAATTTAACCAACTATTTATATGAAGTCTCATACATAATGCTAGCAATCAGTTTCACATTTCAGTGTGGTAGAACTTACTTTTATTGCAGTATAACTAGAAAAGATACTTCATTACTGACTGGATATCTGATGTAAATGATTTAATCTTCAGAAAGATGAAAATCAGATATTTATCTCTATCGAAAATCAGATATTTATCCCTATCATTTAATGGAGCATGTTAAGTCATAAAGACAGAGATATTCAGCAAACACCTTGATGTTAATTTTAAGTTTCCAGTATGATGGTTGGACTAGTGTAGTCTGCATCTGCAGAATTTCTTTTTTACTTATCTGGTTTTCCTGCTCTAAGGATGATATAGTTAGAAAAAGGCAGTAAACAGTATCTAAACAATAGTGCACACTGGAATTTATATCAGACTACAGGATAATTTCCTGAAGTTTCCCTTCCACTCTCACTTTTCTGTTAGTTTATTTTATCAGATAGAAGTAATACACTTATTTTCTATTAAATCCATTAGAAAATTTCTCTAACATAATCTGGTGTTCCTCTGTCCACTTTTTGGACAAGCCTTACCTGCTATAATAGAGTTTCTGGGAAATTCTAGGTATCCAGGTTGTAAAAATTACAAAAAAAACCCCTGTTTGAATTTGGTAGATGTACCATAAGGAATATGATTTATCACCATAAAATCCATTATTTTTCAATTCTTTCCATAGAATGATAGTAATATACAAGTTTCCATATATATCTTGCTAAGAAACTTGTATATTTAAGCAGATACAATCATATAGTTTATCTACCTTATGCTTATCATTTACTATAGACTCAAAACGCATACACCTAAAAACAGTGACTTGCGGTTCATTTATATTAAAAGACTGTGTTTCCAGCTAAATAAATTCTTTAGTCTCCTTTATGAATGAGGCTGCATTACATAAAAAACAAATTAAAACAATACAAGCCTTCAAAATGGTACTTCCCTCCTCATCAGGCTTTGAAGCTAAAAACCATCACAAAACAGATCTGGAAGGAAATTTCTTAACACTGAGTTGTGTGTCTTCCCATTGTGGATACTTATATTTTAAGAACTGTTTCTTACAATATGTTGTTGATTCCATTTTAAGAACTTTCTTGCACTATTGTTCTTTCTCATCATCAAATCCCTATCTAATCTTGTTCCTGCCCTCACCTCACCTCTCATTTCTTTCCTAAATTTCTTCTGTTCTACTTTTTTGTCTATTTCTCTGCCTCAGAAATAACCACCATGGCTTTATTTTGAAAGGTTTTACAGTATTTTTTCCACTAATTGCCCTTTTTATCACCTCCAGACATATCCTTAAAATCCATATATTTTATCACTATTTTTTGCAAAGATGCTTCAAAATGCATACTGCTGTCCTTATTGAGTATGCTGTTCTGTCATAATCTGCTTTTATTCACACCCACCTAAAGACTGTTAAAATATTATAACAATTTAGACTCTTTACTCAACCGAGTTACCTGACTGCTCAAGAAGACCATGAAATATCAGGTCTCTAAAATAATATATAGCAAAAATAATTTGTAAGAGCAATAAATAATGTTTTCAGCTGTTAATCTGAGTCACTGAATACAGTGAATACATGCTTATTTAAAAGACATTCTGTAAGCTAGTAACAAAATCACAAAAATATTCTAGGCATATGCATTTGTTTGCTGTGATGCTGCTCTTTAACACAATAGAATGCCACTCATCATGGTAAAAGTACTACTGAACAATAAGATCATCCACTTAAGGACTCAGTGTTACTGGAGAGTCCTAATAGTACCAACGTTAGATTAAAATTAACCATTCCACAGAGAGTCCCTGATTTTCAGTATATCCTAAATCAAGGTAAAACCAGCTGATCTACCTTTAAGATTCTTTCTTATTTCTTGCAATGTAACAAGCGTTTAAAGTGACTTTGAGATTTTCAGCAACAGGATTTAGATCTCATATGCAAGGCAACAAAAAGGGCAGATGGAAGGGACTGTAAAATTAATTTAGATTCACAGTAATTCTCAAACTAGTTTCATTTACTGCTGACTTCTAACCTAATTGTGCACAATGGCAGAACTAAATAATCCTGAACAAAGAAGGACCTAGCCTTTCTTTATCATTTAACAATAATCCAAGGTTATGTTTATTTGGTGGACCTTATAAAGCTTTTTCTGTCATGAGATCAAAACAAAATGCTTGGCACTTTTACAGACTGTGATTTATAAAGAACAAATCAACATTAAAATATGCAGTGACATTTGGCTAAGCAAAGTTCCTTTATGGCATACTCCCAGGAAAGGCTGCCAATTTTTTTGGTGTTGCCTTCAGACCAGAAAGGTGCTATTCTAAGCTGTTTGAACTAGAATGATCAATACATATAGAAAAATACCACAGTTAACTTATTTGGATTAAGGGATCCTTTTGGATTTTTGCAGGTTTTGTTTTGTATACAACAACGTAGAGACTAATTTTCCCATTCTTCCTACCACTTCTAACTTTCAGAGCACTTTTCAAATTAATTCCTTAGAATTAAATCATTTTGGTTCCCCTTTAGCAAGTGCAGGAACAGATAACCCATTTTTCTGAATTTGTTGTGGACAATTTCTAGTACCTGTTATGCATAACCTAGGATCTACAACCTGATGGCTGAACAACTACTTTTGTCCAACTCAAACTGTTGCCACTTCTCCTGAAGCAAAGCAAGGAAGAGTAAATCTACTGCAGCACCAGCAACATGGAATTTAACAGTCCTGGCATCCCTTCTGTCACTTCCTAGCAATTGCTTAATGATAACAGAAATCAGTTCTCTGTGGAGTTGAGGCAGGAGTAAAAGATGTTAGGCAGCACTTTTTCAGCTGTTGTCTATCTTCTCTGGAGTGGGGAAGGTCTGAGAGAGGGAACAACGGGATAAAATGTGTGGAAGTGGTCAATAGGTTACAGTCCAAAAGATACAAACGAGTATGTCATGATATTGTTACAGAGATAGACAAAAAAATCATTAATTCATAAATGAACTAATTAAGCCAGATAATTGAACAATGTTTTAGACAGAAAATGTAGGGCTATGTCTTCAGTTGGTGTAAATAAGAATATTTGCATCTAATTTAAGACTGTAAAAAGAGTTGAAACAAAAGGAAGAATAAACTGTTATGAAAGGCCAGCTACTAAATATTACCTATCTCCAATGGATTTTTTCACGACCTTGTGAAGACCTTTGCCTAGTTATTAACAATGCTAAGGCTTTCAATAGCAGATGAAAGCTTACCTGTGTAACTTTTTTTTTTTGACTATTGTGCTTCAGTTTATTATTTGAACAAACACATAGAAGTGGCAGTAATCAGCCTAACTGTGGCAATGAGGCACAGTTCAGATCTCTTGGGGGTATGAGAATATGTATTAAGCATGGAGAATCTTCAGAAGAATCTCATGGTTTTTAGTCCTTCAGTTTCTGAGGAAATCTTTAAACCTTTCTGAGTATTGTCCTGTTCAAAATCTGACTGGATTATTTCTCTATCCATCTGATCACATCTCTTTTGCTACTTCAGATAGGTAAAGTAGAACATACTGGCTGGGCTTGAGTACAAATAATAAAATAGATTTTTGGGCATCTTGTTAATTCTTTATTATTTCTTCTTTTTACAGTTTTAATCAAACACAGCTTCTGAGATTTTTCAATATCAACTTTATAATCCATGTTAGAAAAAGAGAAAGTTGCTCTTGTTCTTTAGAAGATCATAATTATCACAGCACATGGACCAGTGAACAATCTATATAATACAAAACAATGACTATAATATTCCCTCCTAATAAACACAAGTAATGATGCATCAAATCACCAAGCAAAGACAGATTTTAGATAGCTGTGTTTTAAATGAGTTTATTTCTAAATTTATGTTTTGAGGAATAAAGAAACTGACAGTTAGAGATCTTTCTGTTTCTTCCAATAATGTAAAGAATTACTTGGTAATAAAGATGATCATAAAACTGATGGATGATTTTGTATTAGAAGACTCTTGCTGTGTCAGTCAAAACTGGACATGTGTTCTCGTAGCTCCTGGCTGTGATGCTTCTCCACTCCTTGGTGGACACCATAGCAGATCTTATTTTTTGCACTTATTTTTAATCTTCCATGTCTTAATCAGGGACAACAGCTCTCTCATGTTGATCTTCAAATAAGTGATAAAAGTCTTGATGCAAAAAGTACAACCCATTAATATATCTTGGCAAATGTAGAACATAGGAATCACCTTGGTGGTCATGGACCTATAAGATGCCATCAATAACTATTGATGAATAGTACAGCCTTGTCTTAGCATCCTATTATGCTAATCTGTCCAGGACACAGTGAAATGGAGTTGTATTTCATAACTGGTAGGTTTTGAGTTGAGCAAATTGAAAATCAATACCCCAACTTGTTACGGCTTTGTGGTTTAAAGGAAAGTTGAGTTAAAGGTTACTGTTAGGAATCTGGCCATCTGTTTTACTCCTCTTGACACAATCTGGAAGCTTCCTTAGAAGGCCAATTATCTTACAAATATGGATTGGAAGGTTAAGTCCTAATGTCTTGACAGAAACTGTGGATTAATGTTTAGATTATTAATGGTTAATTCCAGTGGATGGTTTTAGTAACCATATGAGCAGAAGAGTCTGGTCCATAAGCATTGTAGAAAACACTTTCTGCCTAAGCAGTGAAGGTTTTCCTCTTGAAAACAAAACCATCATCTTGGCAGTAAAGCAAAACACACAGTCTATGCAATAAAGCAATATTTATGAGATATTCATAATTGACAACTAGTATAAATACCAGTTTCATTAAGTTCCTAGCAGATCACATAAGTCAAGGACACTAATTTCTGTTGCTTCTAAGAGAAACTAACTTTTTTCTTGTTTCTCAGCAGAGCAAAAATAAACCTTTTAAGACTTTTAGTTATCCCATTATGTCATAGAAGAACAGCTGAGGTCAGCATGCTTTTCTTGCACTACATCGTTGCTAACTCCTACTTTGCTCAATATTGGCAAAGACATATAGACTATGTTTTCTGAGTCATTAAGTTTGACTTGAATCAATCACGAATGAATCAGACATAGGTGGCGTTCACACATTATTTACTTCACATGGGACACTCTCCATGAGTTGACCCATAAAGCCACAAAGCATAACTATGGGTTCATCATTCATTAAAGGTCATATAATGTGCATATTCACTTGCAACCCTTTTTCCTTTCTATATTTCCATTTTTCATCTTTTTATTTTACAAGATTTTTAGTTCAGAGAAAGGGATTTAAATTTATATTAGTATAGAATGTTATCACAATGGCATTTACTCCTCCAGTCATCAGGAGCAATGGTAATAAACAGTAATATAGAAATGAATTATCTTTTTACACTACACTATTTTCCTCCAGATTATCATGGAGAATATCCTAAATTCTACACAATCTGCTTTTCCTCCTTTACTATGACAATTCTGCCATCTAGCACAAGCAGCAATATGTTCACCTAAAATGTCATGTACTAAACATGAAACATATAGGTTAAAGTGACTTATTCCCCTGTCCTTTATCTGTGTTCTTAGTGCATATAAGTATTTCATTCTTTTACAGAAGCCTTAAAATATTTTTACAAATTGCAATATAATGACTGCTGTAGTCTAAAGACATCAAAAGCAAGGATGTGGCAACGAATTTATAGCTCTGCTGAAGTGCAGTCACAGCTCTGTAATAAATATACTAATACAATACTTTACTCACAAACTATCATTCAATTCATTTTCAATTTGCTGAAAACAGATATGTACTGGAAGTAATAAACAATTCATTTATTACCTTGAACTTGTGAAATGTTTTGATGCCCAGAGGCTTACTGTTGAAGTAATAAATAGGTGTGAGTGCATGCACATATGTGCATTTATGTTCACACTCCTACATTCAATATGCATAAACATACACACCTGCTTTTTCCAAGAATGATGACAATTTCAAGCTTCTGAAAATAGGTAGTCTTTTCAAGAAAACAATTCAACTGTTTTAAGGAAAAAATAACTGTGAGGCTACAACTATCATAATAATGTACTTGACTGTAAAAAATATAATGACATGATCCTGGTAGGCTTAATTTTAATTACAAATAGCTCATTGATGAGAATCTATTCTTCTATCTAAATAGGCTTGTGATTGCCCTATAGAAAAATAGAGAGACTATAATTTATAGTAGTTTAGAGGCTCCTGATTTTATTTTTCTTCTTTTCAAGCATTGCAATTTGGGAACCATAGTTCAGGGTCTGTCAGTATTTCAGTTTATTATAAGCTTTGATTTCTCAAGGGTTTATATTTCAGTTACAAAAATTTACTCTAGAAATACAGCACACAAAGCAAAAGCCAGAATGGAAATAGTAGCATACTGCCAGCATTGGTTCTGAAATAGCTCATGCACTTAGTATTCCATGGGAGTAAGACAGGCTGGTAGATAGTTTTGGAGGTTTTATTTTAAATAGAAGAGGAAAATAAGGGAAAAAATCTCTACGTAATATTTTGCTTTTACTTTCTAGACAGTTTGTCATTAAATTTTTGACACTTCTTGAAACACTCTTCAGAAGAAAGGGCCCAATTTGATTAATATCTTAACTTGAACAAATGTTGGAAAACATGTTCTGGTTCTTGAAACATGTCATTTGACATGTTCAAAAATAAGCATGTCTTTTTTTTACTTTAAAATTATTTTTCAGTTTGAAATATAATTTAAAATATACGATATGGATAAGACAGTATCAAGACAAGTAGTAACACCATCCAAATTGAAAGTATATTTCCAAATATTTTCCTGAGGGAGAAATGGGTTGGACCAGTTGAGTGGGACAGTGTGCAAGAAAACCATTGAAGGGACTTGAACTGGGTATAAGAAGGTAGCCTGAAACCCTGTAGATCTGATATGGGTGCAATCTAAACTGGTTAGGTACCATTGGCTGCATCAATGCTAAGAAAGGATTTCAGTATGAGAAATAAAAAGGAGCATACAGCAAGACACTGTGTGTAGAAGAAAAAAGTGTGAGAAAAAAAAAGAGAAATTAAAGTGTTTAATTGCTCAACAGTATCCACTGTTAAAGGAACCCAATTTCTAAATAACAGATATTTGAGAACTGCTCAAAGACAACAAGGAAACAACCTAGACTCCAAGGGTGGGAAACGGATGAAGTACTGCAACCTCAAGTGCCAATGAAATTAATGTTATGGGAAGCATGACACAATTTAATGAACTCATCATGTTAGGACACTTGCACTACTATACCAGCCCTAAAAAGATCTCTTTCTCTCTGTTTTAAAGACTTATTTGTTTTAAACTTGAGATATTTTGACTGTTTCATGGATATCTGCTAAGGCCTTCTATTTACCTTATATCTAAAGAGATGCAGTGCAAGATATATAAAAGAAGATAGAACCATGTTCACTGCTTCAAAAATTATATATCTTTTCATTTTTTAATTATTTCAAAGTGTCAGCTATATGACATACATAGTGCGGGTCCTGTTTTATCCAAGAGTTTGTATAATGAAATGTTGCAGAATTAGCCTTGAAACAAAAAACATGTAGGTGATTTATTCCAGCACAAGTTTTTGCTTTATGTTCAATATTGTATTGGGTTTCTGTGGCCAGATTTTGGTAGCGGGGGAGCTATAGGGGAGGCTTCTTTGAGAAGCTGCTGAATGCTTCCCTCATGTCTGGCTGAGCCAATGCCAGGCAGCTCGTGAGATAAAACATACTTTGTAAGTTACAAAGTATTAATCACTACTTGCACAGGTATCGCAAAAACACTTTTTTATGAGTTTTTTTTTTTACACAGCTTGTGACTGCTCAAATGAAATTAAAATACAAGCCATCACTATTTATATTTCAATGCAATATAGGCAAATATCAAGATTAATGGAGCTAACGGTATACATTACTAAGATAATATTCTAAGATTAACGATAGGTAAACAAGGTTATAATAATCACAATATGGACCTTGCAGCGATGAAAGGCTTATTAAATCCTTGAGATGATAGCTGCTTATTTGTTGTTCTGTAAAAAAACATGCAGTAAACAGAACAGATAACTCACTGTTTTAGCTTATTACCCTTAGCCATATAGGCTATTCATTCAATTAATGGCTTTACTTGCAAACACTATTTTTTTTCCTAAAACTTTGCTTTGTCTACTTAGTGCTCATCCCTTAACTTTAGCATACAAGAGATTGGAAAGAAATGCTGAAGCCACGTCTTTTGGTCGAGTCTTTTCTTATTGGATATTGCTGACATGAAGAGATTTGAGTTTCTTCCCTCTTTCCTGAATGGGCTGCATACAGAAGGTAATGTAGAAGTTTTTTATGCAGAGAAGGGGTATCCCAGATGTTCAGTCATGCCTCTATTGACCTTTACTTATAAAATAATCAATATGGTAAGCTGCAACAAAAAGTCTCAGCTGCAATAATCTATGATCAGGCACCACAGCCATGCATACATTACTCTTTCTTCTCCACTTACTTTATGTACAATGCCAGCAGTATGATTAGCCAACTTGGTATGCTACTTTAAGTCTCCTTTACCCTCAGATACACATCTGTTCTTTCTAGTTCTCTCTGCTATGAATTTTACTGATCAGACAAAAGAATGCTGAATAATTTAATAAAAACTTTATGGAATTCGAAATTTGGTCAATGTCACTGAATGTTTGTATCTATAGGATGTACTCAGATACAGACAGCAAAGGCACAAGTATACAGATGTATTAAGTCTCAGAGTGATAATACATAGGATGTAGCCTGTGTGCTAATGCTCTACTGTAGCTGGAAGAAGTGTTTCTTGATGAAGAAATAAAGCAAAGCCTGTGAATCTTCATTTACAAACCTGATCTAATGAAGTCAAACTAGAGTTTTGTAATTTATGTGGATTTGTCCAACAGAGTCAATAAAGCTTTGAAAGCCTCTTGTGAGATCCACAGTCATTCTACAAAGCTTTGCTAAAACATGATTGCTGAGATAGGTTCCCTGGCAGACTTCTGTGTCTCCTGTTTTTGGTAAACAATGACCTGCATCCATCTCTGCAAAGCAAAGCTGAAAAGTCATGTATGGAAAACCTTTCTAAAGAGATAACTCAGAAACCAGTCAATAGGAAAAGAAAATGTTCCAACTTTGGAAAAAAATGCTTCTTGTTCTTTTCCTTGATCACTGTAAAAATTGTATATTTCAATGTTTCAGAGGAAGATATTTTTACTTGCTCTCCAGTGTTCAGATATAGAGCACCAGATTCCAGTCTTTATTGAGTCATTGCGTACAGTGGCATGGTACAGCCATTCTTTACATTTTACCATATAAAATTCTAAAATAAGCTGTTTAAAATGGCACCAGATGAATCAAGACCTACTAAACAATCTACACCTTATTCTTAGAGTTTCATAAACCCAACTAAGTATTGCCAAACAATACTTAACATGTAAATCACATTTTTGAAATACTATTAGTGGTACTCACAATTAATTTATTCTAATCAAGTAAAAGAGTTTTCTCATCTTTTATTTTTTCCATAAAAATGGAAGGAGTCTTAAAAGTCTTAGCTGTTTATTTGTGAAGAGTGGCTTCCATCCTGGGTTAGAACCAGGGCGTTTCCTAGGGGAAAGGGAGGGGGGTTGTCTTTTAAAACATTTAATATTTTTTTTTCTTTTCCTGGGAGAATGAAGCAGAGCAAAACGACAGGAGCCTGTCCCAGAAAGCGGTGAAGCAGCCTGCCAGTGTGGTACCCCTGGAGCAGGGATGCTGCGGGGCTGGGCTGACAGCTCAGCGGGACCAGGAACGCAGCAGGGTCCCACGGAGCTCAGTGTGCTGGTGGTCCTGTGCTCCCCGTTGGGTGTGGAGAGCACAGGGCCAGCTGGACCCCCCGTCCCAGCAACTGTGGAGCAGCAGGGCTGTGTGGGGCTGGGGCTGCCCCTGACTGTTCCCCTGCAACCCCGCCCCACACTGCCGCCACTTCTCGGTCACCCCCCTGCCTGCACTACTGCTGCTGGTGCCTGCGGGGCCCTCACCACCGCTTGGAATGCGTGCTGGGTTTTCTCTGGCAGCCATAGCATGTGGGGTGGGCAGCGCCCACTTGAGTGAGGTGGCAGCAGACAGTGCGTGGGCAGTGGGCACAGCACCAGCTGCCTGGGGCTGTGGTTTGGGGTGTCACCCTCTGGGCCCCTGCAGCAGTGGTGGGTGCCCCTGTGCTGGCAGCACACTGGTGGCCAGTGCCTCATGGTACTGGCAGCAGCCATGTGGTGGCGGCAGCCCCTCTCGTGGCAGCTGCGGTGGGCAGGGTGACCCATGGTGCTGGCAGCGGCTGGTGCACAGGGCGAGGCCAGCCCCTGGGCCTGTGTTGCCGTACAGGGTGGACTTGTGGCAGCAGGGCGCAGCCCCACAGGTGGTGCCGCTAGCAGCCTTGGGCCCCAGTGTCCCGTGGCACTAGCAGGGCAGCGGTGGCGGTGGCGGCAGCCCCTCCTCCTGGCAAGTGCAGCCAGAAGGCATTTTGGCAGGAATTACGCCATATTTCCTCGCGATGAAGTTTCAGAAGTGGGCAGCAACCAGCACTGCCATCCAGTGGGGAGGCAGCACACGTAGGAAGAGGACCACGAGAAAACCTGAGAACAAGCACTCTATAACTGAGGGTGGAAGTTCTGCCTCTTTTGGCTTCCTCACAGTGCTGGGAGAGGCTCAGCTGCTGTTTTTCGGCTCCCTCAGTGCTGAGAGAGGCATGGCACCCCCTTCTCAGTCCCTTGCAACGCAGCATCACCGCAGCTCAGGCAGTGCTAGCAGGGAACCACCTGGAGGCAACAGGAGTCGTGGTATTTCTCTCCCCTTGGGTCTCCGTAGGGTTCGTTTCACTGTCAATTCTTTTCCAGCAGCTCTAGCGTGGGACCAGCATTGTCCACAGGGCAGCCTTCCTTCCTTCCCTTGCTCCATCAGCCCAGCAGCCGGCCTGAAGTAGCATAGTTTGTTATTTTCTCTTGCATATTATTGTTGGGTCATTTTTTGTGTAACTGGTTTATGCTTTTAGTGGAGTTCCACAGCTTATATAGCCCCTAGTTAATAGACTGTTTTTTGTTGTTGTCTTTTCTATTAAGTCTCTCATCTCTCAGTAGTGCCCCCTTATGTCCAAACCAGGATGGGGAGAAAGATGGAGGGAAGTTTTTGTCTTTTAAATCAGAAAGTGTTGCTGGATACACAGATTCACTGTCTTATTTAGAGCTCTTAAGTGGTATCACCAGGATGCAATAGATATAACTTCTTTTCACTTGTCTCTTTCTGCAGTACTGTCTATCTATATAAAATATCTACTAAGTGGCAGCAGAGAATGAGTATGACCTTACTGGTGTTATTTGGTAAAAAACAGAAACAAAAAGAAATAGGTAACTCTTTTTCTTTACCCCTTCAATGGTTTTAATTCTACATTTTTAGATGGTTATTTTAAAACACAGTTTATTTCAGCAGTTGGGTTTAAATCTTGATACTTTACAACCTCTAAGAACACCACCACCAGAAGTGCAGAAGTGGAAATGAGCTGTGTCAATCAGCTTTTCCACTAAAGAAAACTCATCTTGTAACTATAGTGCTAGGTTCCTGATTTTAGAGTATGATAATCTAGTAGAGGCCATGTTAGTCTGATTCTCTTGTGAGCCATTTCCTTTCATACTAAGAGACTCTTAGCAGTTTTGGTCCTCACAGCACTGTCAAACACATAAAAGCTAAATCTTCACATGTTAAAGATCAGGAGAGATAAGTCGGCTACCAAAATCCGCTTGATGTTTTGAAGCTACTCAAAAAGATCTCTATAGTGAATCACCAGTCTTGCAAAGATAGGTCACATTTAAATTATGAACTAATGCATTATTTATATTGGAGAGATTGTAACTCAGAAACCACTGCTATAAACAAGAGAAAGGTCTATGCAAGAGCAGTGAAATTATAATGCAATTTGTTCAGCTACAAAGATAAATTATTTCTAAGCAATATGTATTATAAATAGTGTGCTATACAAATAAGATGTCCCTGAATTACAGTGGAACAGGACAAAATGCTACCAATTTCTGTGAAAAACTAAATGTGGTGCACAAGATAATGACAGTCCTCTCAAATAGACTACATGGTTCCCAGTGAACTATGAACTACAATCCAAGCTAGAAGCTCCATTGACAAAATAGATTGCTAGAATTCTGAACAAAAAGTTAAGAAGTGATAAAAAGTTAGGTATTACTAGGTTTAAATTAAAAATTCTGTAATGTTAGAAAAAGAAGTTAATCATGCAAGAGAAGAAGAAAGAGTACTAGTGAGCATGTAATCTAGAAAAAGGTAGGTAAAGTTAAAGAGAATTTTGCTCTAAAACAACATTCTTATCTTACCTGCTGCAAGCCTTCTTTTCTCCATGATAAACAGTCCCAGCTCTCCTCATAGAAGAGAGATTCCCAGTATCTCCTCATAGATGTTCCGGTCCCTTAATCACTGGACTCTCTCCAACATGTCCCTCTCTCTCTTGTACTGAAGAACCCAGTATTGACACAGTCATCCAGGTGTAGCCTCACCAAGGTTGAGAAGAGGAGCAGAAAATAATTTTCAACTAACCTCACTATCCACTTATCTAACCCACTTTTTCAGCTGGTCTATGAGGATGATATCAGAAACAGCGTCAAAGGCTTTACTAAAGACAAGGTAAATAACATCCACTGACTCCTCCCTGTCCACCAAGCCAGTTGCCTTGTTGAAAGCCATTAGGTTGATTATGCATGACTTCCTCTTCTTAAATCCATGCTGACTGCCCACAATATCCTTTATGTTTGTCCTGTCTTTAGAAATGGTTTCCAAGAAGACAATCTCCTCTACCTTCCCAAGGACTGAGATGAGGCTTACCAGCCAAAAGACCCATGGACCTTCTTTCTTGCTTTTCTTGAAGATAAGAGGGGCATTTTCTCTCTTTCAGTTTTCTGGGACTGCTCACAATTGCCATAACTTTTCAGAGGTAATTGAGAATAACCTTGCAATGCTATCAGCCCATTCCCTCAGCACTTGTGGGTGCAAAACATCAGGCCCCATGGACTTATGTATGTCCAGCTTGTTGTAAGTGCTTCCTGACCTGGTCCTGCGTGGAGGGCAAGTATTCCTTGTTCCAGACTTCACCTCTGCTCTGAGGGGCCTCAGAACCCTGAAGGCCAGTTTTGTTGTCAAAAACGAGGCAAAGAAGGTGTTCTGTACTTCAGTTTGTTCCATGTTACTTGGCGCCCATTTTTCTGCCTCATTCATCAGAGAGCCTACATTTTCCCTAGTCTACCTCTTGCTATTTAAGTACCTGTTTCCCTTATTGTTTATTTACACCAATAAATCTACATATGATTTTTAATACTTACTATGACCTGTAGTTATTTTTCTCATAGGTTGGGAGGAGATGGTTTCTTTTCTTTTGAATCATAGAAGGCGTTCAGCTGTCTTCCAAGCTGACAAAATTTATGAACTTTTTCAATGTATGAGCCTCATGTGAGCCAGGATTCCTGATAGATTAGAAGCAATGTAGGTATGGTACAGTCATAAAAGGCTAGTATTTGAGAATTATGGGGCTACCCAACAGTGAAACATGAGGTCACATAGTTTGCATCCAGGCTCTCAATAGGATTTGATTGAATGACAACAATGTAGTACGTGCTGTCAAGTATTGCTGGCATAGTAAAGCCCAGGATGCATGACTAATTTTACCTGCAAAGAAGACTACAGATAAACTTGAAGCACAAGAAATTCTTCAGACAACTGAAAGGCACATGAAGAAATAATAATGACAGGTAAGAGTTACTGAAGTTAGGACACATAGCTTAATTATGCTATTCTCATGAAAAATACAGCAAGATCATTAGCAGCCAGCAGGGATAAGCATCTCAGTTTTACTACTCACAAGGAACATTCAAAATATGTGAACATATGCTTTAAAATGTCAGTGCCTCATTCTGACCTCTTCATGGGCTGTCATAATTTGTTACTCTTATATCGTAATACATTTTAATTTCTACCATCTTCTGGAAACTTCCTATAGCACAACACTTGCCACAAAATCTTGCAGTGTAGATGATGTCAAAACATCTCACATCAATTCCAAAATATACTATTCTAATGAAATTTAGGACCATAACTTAATTCATAGACATGGATTTTGTTTCCATCTGCAACTACGAACAAGTTCATATGCCATAGCACACCCACTGCCCTTTCTGGTGATGCCGCTGCAGTAGCCTGGTCCTATGGTGCTCTTCAGGAGGACATCCTTGGTGCAAGTGTTCAAAATAAGCTTTTAAAATATCTCCATTTCCCAGTATTGTCTAAGGTGTGCCAGTGCTGCTTTCTAAACAGGGCCTTCTCTGTCACAACATTTAACCAACAAACCAGTGAGTACTATTTCCCTTATATTTCCCTTGTCTGAGCCATGCATCCCACTACAATAGAACCTTAGAGATGGTCAGCTAACATCCATTTCACCATGGCAGCATGCTGTAGCAAGCTGATGGTCATGACCGGTAGGACAAAGGAAGAGCCTGGAGGAACAGAGTAATGATGAACAACCGTGATACCAAGGACACAGGTCGGTCATCATATAGACTGTGATCACAGGAGAAGTCTATTTGTAACAGCTGTAACCCAGATATAGATACTCAATGTCTTCCAGATGCTAACTATGTAAACAATTTTAGACTGCCATTGAAACAATGAGCTTCCTCTTTTCACTTCCTCATATATAGTGTTCACACATAACCTGATTTTTATTTCAATAATAGAGTTTTAAATAGAAACATGGGACAAACTTGTTGTATAAGCCTAAAAGGTTAAAACTTTGTTTGGCAATTTGTCGATCCAGCTTTGATACATATACTTTATTG
>VXBA01001957.1:739797-753304 GCA_013399895.1 Serilophus lunatus | reverse complement strand
AAAGCAGTTTGTTTTTTCCCTTTTTCCCTTTTCCCTTTTTGCGTGGTTCTTTGTCAGATGTAATGTTGTGTTAAGTTTGGGACTCCCAAACTGTTTTTCTTCCCCAGGTTGAGTCTCAGATGAACAAACTGTTTCCCTGTTGTTTAAGTTCTGTTCAGTCTTCTCGTCACTGTTAAGCGCACCCCTAGAGAAAAAACAGTGGTCTTAAACCACCACATTGATACATATACTCTATGCCACTTGTACATACTCCTGCCTCCTCATTTACCCTCTCACATATTTATTTACCTAGAAAGATTCACATAACCATACACAACAGATATGGTTAGCTTTTTCAAAGCCATATGTAACTAGTTCACCAAGATTTCTCTTACTGTAAGGCAAAGGCTTTTTTTGGAAGATCTAATTTGAGGGGATAAAGAATTTCTGTTGCACACAAAAATATTTGCTATCTGGAAACAATCTCTTCCCATAGATATGTGATGTTTTTCCTTTTGCCTTGCAGAGGAGTTAATGCCCTGAAAAGATAACTTTTTCACAGATAACTCTGGAGGTCCTACAAGGAGGTGCCAGGGTTGGCATTAAGAAAGCCCAGAGAGGAAAAAGCATTCTTTCATACCTAGTGTATGCACCGCCATGTTTTAGTGTTCTAACCTTTGGAAATTAATTCTTCTAAATCCTTCAAATCCCTGGCCTTTTGGGGGTACCTGTGCATTATCTTTCTGCATACAAGCCTTTCAAAAGAAGTAAAAAGCCTAATAGGCACTATGTCTATATTTACCTTAAGCAAGTGAAATCATGCTGAGAGCTTTACTTAGTGGAGAAAATTAAACTACTTCCTTAAATTTATTTTCTTCCTCCACTATAAAAGAATTCACAATGGGGCTCTTTCAGTGACATCTCAAAACTCTTTATATACAAGACCCTGTACAGAGTAGTAACTTCTGGTTAGTTCAGACAGACAGATGAAGCAACAGGAAACTTGAACTGACAGACCTTGGTACAACTAATCTTCAAATAAACTCAGTTGTGGTGAAAAGCCATCTACTTGCAAGTGATTTTCTTTAGAATGAACCTGGGCAGGAAAGCTATCAGTATGCACACATCTAGCTCTAATTTTATGAAGCTAGTTAGCCAAAGGAGAATATAATGTAGCTCTTGTGGATACCTCATTTCTTTCATCATGAAGGATTTATCCTTTCCTTTGATGGAAGGATACTGATTAGATCCCAATGGATTTGGATGGTACTATGGGAACCAATACCAGGACAACAGATGGCATCACCTCTAGTTTAATTTCATGCTCTTCTATTCAAATCTTCAGAGTTCTTCTGGGAAGTTGTTTCCTACAGCCAGACCTTGGCCTCTTCAGCTGAAAATCAGCAGGAAAATTTTAAGACCAACTGTAATTAAACATGTCTTCCATCTTAGAAGACAGGACTATTCTTTCTGCCTGAAAGGTTTTCTCAGTGATCTCTCCTATCACTCTTCTGACTAATGAGCAAATGAGTAGGGAAGAGTATAATACAATTACCTTTATACCTTTCTCTATAAATACAGCCCATGACTTTGCCAGAATTTGGCAGACATACAGAAACTAGCAGAACCAGCTGACCTAGGAACAAACAAAAAAATGGCCTTCATATGAAAAAACAGTGGATGAATTCAAGAAGAAATGGTGTGATTCTGTTGGGAATATAGAAAGCATCCTTACCCGTGAAGATCATACTTTCAGTACAATGTCTGAAATAATTAATTTTTCTGATTTATGTCTGAAACCCTCACTTCTCCTTTAATATTAAACCCTGTAAAATGATTTGCCATTTCTCTGCAACAGAACTATTTTCAACATTCTATCAGATGAGTATCCTGGAAAATTATCTGTAGAATGCTTAGAATGGAAGAACTTGTTTTCTAAATGGAAGAATTTATTCAAGTGTTAAAGGGGTTCTGAAAAATAACCCAAAAAACCCCACAAAAACTCTATGACTGTACAATAAAGGACAAAAAATCAGCGTTTCCTTTACTGGAAAGTTGTCTTGGAAAATGTCCTGTAGGTAACAGCTCAGTGTTCAAAAGTAGACAAAAGGAACAAGCAAAATGCTAAGAATTACTAGAGAATGAAGCAAGAATCAATTATTTTGTAACATTTTGCCACTGTAGATATGCATGTAGCCTAACATTTGAATACACCATGTATTTCTTCCTATCTCATCTCAAAGAATAAGAGGCTAAAACAGTCCTGAGAGAGGACAGCTAAGAGGCAATACACTGCAAGCCTTTAAAATGGTGTGGTGAACTGGCACCAGGGATGAATAGACATTGTTCACACAGTACAAGAGCTAAAAAAATTCACTGCCATCACCAGGTAGCATGGTAAAACCAAAAAGAAGTCTTTCCTCATGCTCTTCCACTATAGAGATCATTACCTTTCAGTTTCAGGGGTAGACAGGAGAATAAACAGAAGAAGAGAGCTCAAAACAGTAGAAAAACTACAGGCTAGCTAAATATTGATGCAGCCTCTCAATTAAAAATTTCTTAAACTCTTGATGGTTGGAAACTAATCCAGGAATATATTAGCCTATACTTGTTTTTCAAATGTTTTCCCTCAGCATATGGTAGATACAATTGTTGGCCATGAAACTTGAGGGCTGATATAGTTCTCAGTTTTGATGGTGTCCTTTTTTAGAGAGCTAATATCAAGGATCAGTAAGAGTGGGCTGCTCTATGAGGGAAGAGTTGCAGGGAGTTTAGAGTGAAAGCAGGGCAACAGGGTATGAAACTCACTGATAGAGCCTACAATATCAACCAAGATGAACCATGCCAATCTGTTGCTCTGGACCAACAGATGACCCGGTGATAAGGCAGGTAGCAGGTCAAGCCAGGAGATGAAGTTGGTGGGTCAGGACTTGAATTAATGAGACATGGCCAGTCGCTGACCAAGCTGCAGTGTAGCTCATAAACAAGAGGAGATGCCTTTGCTTCTCATAGCTTTTCCTTGCAACGTGCTTTCCACAGAGCTCTCAGATACAGACAGGCAGCTGCACCAAAAGCTGAGCACAGGCAATAAAACTGCTAAGAGCAGCGAGAGATGAGAGGCTGCAGGGGTTTTCTTGCTCTACCAATGCATTGAGTGCTATGTAGTCTTCCTGATGCATTTCAAACATAGAAAAAAACTTATTTATTTTTAAGTGTTAATCTCCATTTAAGTAAGACTTAGACTTAACCTCCTTGTATTCAGGGTGTGAATTTCTGCTCCACTGTCATCACATCACTGGTTTCAGTAGCACTTTTTCACTTTTTCACCTCTATATTAGAGGCTGGTGTGTTTTCTTTTATCACTTATAACCCATCACTGTGACCTTCTATACTGTTGGTGGGGATATCCTCTGAAATGCTTCCTTTTTAGAACATTGCCAGAACTCAGTGTTACAAAATTCAGGTCACAATATATGACATCTTTCATTGGTCAAACATCTAATTAATTACTAGTTCAATTCAAGAAAAACAGACACATGTTGCTGGTTATTTTTTATCCTTGTCAGAAGGATATATTTTGTCTTAATTACATCCTAAACTGGTAAAAGCAGATCTGTTATTGAGATGATGGCTGCCTCAGCAAATCTTTTAATGTGTAATTACATTCCTGTTGGGCTTCAGATCCAAAACATAGAAAAGCATTCTCACACTCAGATTTCATTATTAACCCAGCTTGTCTATTACTATAAGTGACTGCCCTCTTCAAAGAAAGTCATAGAAGGAGAGTTTGAGGGATGTATGGTTCATTAAATGCTTATGTTTATTAGAAATTTCCTTGAGGTTTTACAGTGTAGCAAATTTATTTTCAGTTGCCAACATTCTTTCAGATTCTCTTGCTCTTAACAGAATGGCCATGTGAGTTTTAACATGTGAAAATTGTTTTATGCTTTATGCTACAATAATTCATTTGGCATTTCATATACTTTTAAAAAAGTATACTGAGGGTTTCCCTTTGGAAACAGAGTAAACTGTATTATTTGTCCATTAGCTTCACCTCTCTTCATGCTGATTTGACTTTTTTCATGAAAAGTGAACACCTAACAAGATCCTGTACATTCTTCTCACCACAGGAATGTGAAAAAAGAACAAGCAGGAACCTCATACAACACCTTAAAGGTGCTGCTACAGTGCTGGAGGAGACAACTTAGTCACAGAAACTATAAGGTTGAAGTCAGAAGAAAACCCAAACCACCAGAGTTTACTATGCTGGAGATACCTACAATATCAGGTTGAGAAAAAAGTTCTAACTCTTCATATTTGATGGAGAAGAAACTAAAGGCCTTGAAGAAAAGTGTAAATACAATAAGAAACATTTTTCAGCCTATATAATTTCTTGTCTCTTAAACTATCTGCAAGCCCGCTTTCTTCAATGAAGAGCATAACACAAGGGGAATTTATAACTGGAGTCTCTGAATTACTTTGTTCTACAGAAAATGTTGTAGAAGTCTATGGAAACTAGCTGCCAGATTTAGTTACCTAACATATATTATCAAAATTGGTGTGAAAACACATCTCACTCTGCATAGAGTGAGACCAAACTGGAAAGACATTAGAATGGAAATGTGGAGAAGAAATTGCAGGCAACTTTTGGGGAAGAAAATACTATAGTCAATATCTTGAGAAAGGAAAACAAACTCTATTACTATTACTCTATAAACTATATAACTATTTGTCAGCATGCCTGACAAATGATGAAATATGTCAATAGTTTAAAAGAAATTAATATTTTCTCCTGTCATCTAAAGAAGTCTTAGAAATTTTACTCACCGAAAATCATTACATGTTACTATCACTGTGCTCAGGATTAGCATGGATAAAAAGGACTTGTGCATTTAATATGTTAGTATTTTGAAGATTTTAAATGTGGTCAAAGGCCTTTTATATGGGCAATATGTAAACCTGAGGGCAGATCATAGAAAACAGAGCTACCGTTTTCATCAGATTTGGAAATAAAACACGGGAAGTCGTGAATTTCGCAAGATGGGGTGAATTTTACCACTTCAATAGCTTGAGTGAAATAAACTGTATGCATCATGTATTTCTCATCTATGATACAGGTTAGACTGGATACAACTGGAGAGATCATACAGTACATATTTGACACATGTATTTTTACATAATAGAGGATAAATATAGATAAGATTGCATACCCTTTTATCAGTAAATATGAAGATGAAGAAATTTGGATATTTTATCATCAACATTACAAATGTCATCCACAGGTCATCAGTATTAATTCAAACATAAAAGAATGATGCTGTTAGTGCCTAAAAGCACCAAGATCATTATGAAGACAGATGTTGGGCTGAGGGACATTTAATTAGATTAGCTAGCTACATTACTGGGTGAGTTACTATTTCTGCTTGATTTGACTAACAAATGGCTTCAGAATGTTGTTAACTACTCAGTCTTTTTGAGGTTGCTTTTAGCAAATGCTGCATTCATTTGTCATTCTCCAGTGCACACACTCTTTAGCTTCTTAGGCACTAGAAAATGGCCTCTAAATAGAATTGGTGGTAACAATTGTGAAAAGTATGTGGAAAGATATCTCAAAAGATCAGGCTGCAATTCCATTTCTAGCAAAAACTAGAAAAAGCAGTGCTTTGTTAATGATAAATTTTTGTACAAAGGCTACATTTAACAACTATCTAGAGGAAAGACAGAATCATTTAGGTTGGAAAAGACCTCTGAGATTGAGTACAACCCTTGACTGATAACCACCTTGTCAGCTAGACCATGGCACTAAGTGCTACATTGTCTTTTCTTAAACACCTCCAGGGATGGTGACTCCAACACATCCCTGGGCAGTCCATACCAATCACCCTTTCCATGAAGAAATTCCTTCTAGTATCCAATTTCAATATCTCCTGGTGAACAATGGTAGATGATGGCAAATTCTAGCTAGAAATTTCCACTCTGCTACTGCTTTCAAACTATTTATTTACCTGACTACCTGCCTACTAAACTTAATTTAGAATTTTTTGAATATAATCTACAACCTAATGTTTATACATTGAATTTGACCAAAGATCCACCTGGTGCATAATCCTGCCTTCTGCAATGGGCGCATGTTATGGAAAAATGAATATTACATGAAGGGCAAGTTGTAGAGCCATCCTTACCTTGACATCTAACCACTTCTGATAACCAAACTTTTATGATACTGTAGATGCTGTTCCATTAGAAAGCAAGCTCAATATGGACACATAAAAACTTAAGGAGACAAAATTACAAGAATTTTTGAAGATGCTACCTTGACACTTGAAGACTAAATAACTTCATTTGTTTTAGTTCTCTTTTATGACTATTATTGCTAATCTTTTGTGACTCTTTTTTTTCAAGGAGGAAACACATCCAAAGGGAAAAAACACTACTTATGAGCTCTGCTTACCTATTGTACTCTGGTTTTCAGTAAGCCTTTTCATCCCCATGTCAGGAAAGCAGATAAGGTTAATGGATGATATATTTTCCTAAGCATGTTTTTCAGCTTGGTTATTCTGCCCTTTAAAATATGAAGCAGACTCTCTGAAGCCATATAAATAATAGTTTACCTGAGACCTTCAAAAAGGTGGTTGATGCCCTTGCCTTTGGCTGTATTTTCTTTACTGTGTCAGATAGGAACAAGAAGAATTGCTCTGTAAACAGGTGATTAAACCAAAACAAAACAAAAAGAAAAAGTGTCTTCCATTCTGCCACCTCCCAGTTTTTTCCATGAATACAAATGAAACTAATAGAAACTGCAACTGACGGGCAAGGATGATAAACCACTAAAGTAATGCACTGCAAAGGGTAATGCACAAAATAATGCAGTTATCACCACACATACTTTTGTAAATTTTCTACAGAAGCCATGCACTCTTTTGTCAGATGAAGTCAAGATTGGTTTTTGAATTTTCCTCTTGACATTATTAAGTGCTATCAGAAAGCAATTGTTGTTATTCAACCTTGTTTTGAACTTCAGGCAGAGTAGTGCAGGTTTTATTTCTATCAGGAAGTGCTAACCTTCATTGTGATTTTTGAGCCTTAATTTTTGCTTTTAATGTCACCGATGTCAGCTTTACTAATGTCTTTCTCTGAGGGAAGATTTTAAGGCTTTTGTTTAGTATGATTCAGTAGCTTAGTTCTGCCACCAAGCTCTTCAGGTATGGGTATCAATAGAATTTTCTTACAGATTCTCAAGTAAGCAGAAATTAGGTGATAAAAAAGTGGTGAAAACACTTCAGAGATTGAATTCTACTTTAAAAATACAAACTTACTCATCTTTCACAAATGACAGTCCTCCTGCTTGCCTAATTCCTTTTCTCGCAGTTTGCTATGAAAGAAGAGTAAGTCTCCAGCAACAGGATCTTCAAAAACTACAAGGTAACAAGCATAGCCTACAGTCTCAGATCCTTCCAGTTGGATGAGAAAGTTTTTTCCTCATGTATGTTTGTATTATGCTGCTGGCCCAGGGTATTCCACAGTATGTCAGAACAGGATCCAGCCCTGATTTTGTACCAGCTGTTAGTGCCCAGATGCCAGCAGAGGAGTCTGATTGCTCTGCAGTATCCATGAGGAGATGAGAAGCTGAGGCTGTACAGCTCCAGTGACCCCAGTGCAGGACACAGCCAAGTCTTTCACTCATGGGCAGGTACCCTGGGGAAAATGAATCTAAAAAAGGACAGAAGGCTGCTTGGTGGTGAGGAGTGAGGGGAAAAAGGAGGTTGGGGTCAAGGAGAAGGTGTTTTAGCTGCAAAGTGGTGGTGGAGGGCATTGCCTATACAAAAGAAAGGTCCATAAAGACCTTCACAGGTCTCAAGCCAAAGTTGCCCTGTTCTGCCAGCTGTGCTTGCAGAACAGGATGGAGATTAAATTCACCAGTGAATGAAACCTGTGCAAGGAGACAGGGGTATCCTAGCTGAATACTTTAACTAGGAGCTACACAAAGTCTTGTAGTGCATAGGTAGACGGCTGAAAGACCTCCTTCAGAAGACTTCACTGCTCTACTGCTGAATCAGACTGAGTCTCTGTGTGCCTTCTTCTCTGCTCCAGCACTTTGCTGGGAAGCAGGTCAGTTAGTGTTAAGGTATCTGTAGAAGAGGAGAAGAAATCTGAGGGCAAAGAAGGAGGTGGTTGTGAGAGGATAAGCAGTCCAGCGGACTGGGTCCCAGAGTCCTTACTGATCACAGAATTGGCTGGGAATACAATGGGAATATTTCTGCTTAGGAAATTTTGGCATACGCAGCACCAAGAACTATGATTCCACTCTGGCTGTTAAATACTCTCTTCCCTTCACTTGTGTACTGAAAACACAGACAATCATCAGGTTTTGCTAAACGTTTCCATGTTAGAAGCTGTGCTGTTGAGGATCACTGCAAGTTGACAAAGGATCTCAAGCAGAGAGAAAAAAACTTCACAAACTAACAACTATAGCTTTGTGTCAACTAACTTCTAAAGGATGGGCTTTGTTTTTTTTCTTTTTTGTAAGAAAATTTAAGTTTATCCCAATTGCTCATGCATAACAAATGGTGCTTTAGATCCAATTTTACATTTAAATACCAGGAAGTAGTTCTCATGGAACAAAAAAAAAAAAAAAAAAAAAAAGAAAAAAAAATTTTATTAAATTAATAAGAGAAAAAAAAAAAGGAAAAAAAATTGTACTTAATTACTAAGAGAGAAAATGAGCAACGTGATGGAGTCCTGAGTTCAGCAAAGTTAAGAAGGACAGAATTTCACTGAGCATGTCTCAGCTCCCTTGTTTTTACCTTTTAGTTGAGAAAAAACAACCTATTAATTTTCAGTTATTTCAACATTCTTTGTTTATTGCATATAATTTTTGCTGTTACTGCAATAGACTGCTTACTAGGCATCCATGCTATTCCCTTAGATTTGAATAATGTAATACTTCTTGTCACTGATAACATCAAAATTCTTGCACACAGTTGAATACCAATACAAGTAACCTGGAAGGTACTATTGTTTTCATACGGTTTGCCTTTTTCCCCTAAGAGTATAAATAAAGAAGCATATTATCATTTCATTCACTAAATACAAATGTAGTAACCTACATGTTTAATAGTTTTCACTGCTCTGAGGTTAAGTAGAGTGCAGATTATCATCCAGTGATTTAACTCATATGGACAAATCCCATTGTTCATTTTCTTTTCTTTCTGTTTCAACAGAGTTCTGTGAATAATAAAATTGTCATTTTCTACCCACAGGCAGTTTCAAAACACCCCCAGGCATCTTGCTTAGCTACAGCTTGAGGCTTTGGAAGGAAGCAGTGCCATACAAAGCTGCAAAACCTATAATATGCATGTAGGAAAAAAGTCTGTCATTTTATGATATTTCAACCTGTAAGACATATGCTGGAGGTCTAAAGCTGCCACTAGTAAAACAGCCTTAATGCTCCTATGAATTCTACACAAGAACTTGCTAGCAGAAACACATTGCTTAAGGCAGTCCTATTTAAGACAGCAAGTTGAAAGATAAATGGGTCCCTGGGCTGAAACTGATGATTTTTCCTAAATGCAAGTGATTATTGCATAATTTTATGAGCTGTTAGCAAATACTTTACAGTCCCAACTGGTAATATAAGTACACATTGTGACTTGAAAAGACCTGTTTTCTAAACCGGGAAGAAAATTATAAACACTTTTAACTATCAAGCCAGTATTGACAAGATTTTTTTAGGCTAAGAGGCAAGGGAAAGTCTGCACCTTGCATCACAGATTACTCCCAAGGAATGCAGAAAAATGGTGCTCGGGAGTCTTGCTTAACTATTGGAGAGAGCACAGACTGTGTCACGTATTACCTGCACAAATATAAAATTAAGGACATCAATTAAAAAACAAACTAACAAGCTTCTCTTAACAAATTTAGGAAGATATACTGAGGTAAATGAATCTCAATGGTATTGAACATCTGACACCAGATCAGAAGGGTAAAACTAAATTATAATACAAAAAAATGTGAATTATTGAATTGCTATTTTTCTTCACTATTTACATAGAAACAGAATCATTCATGCCAAAACAATAACATAATATTTTCTACTGAGTAATAGCTTCAGTGATGTGAAGTAGCAATTATTATAGTAACCTTTCAAACCTTTTAGGATGAAGTAAATTTTTTCTGAGAACATCAAAAGAATTAGCTGAGAAGACTGTCAATTTATATTCTAATACACTTAAAAGCAAGTTCTTGGCATAAAAATCTTTAGTTAAAAGGACAGTACTGTGGATTCCAGCAATGAAGAAGTCTAGACTTGAGAACTAATGTTTCATGTAAGAAAGGAAATGTGAGTCCTATGTGTATAACAAAAGACTGTAAAACGAAAACTGAGTTTAATAATACAGAATTAAAGAGACCTTTACTTGTGGTCCTGTTCTTAAGTCTGTTTGCTACACTAAAAATCTTGCCACGAGCAATAAAGAACACATCTGACAAGTGAAGTTAGAATGCCTTGTCAGTCCAGTTAATGTTTATCAGTACAATAATTCTAATTGTCTAATTAACAGAGAAAAAAATCAATAAATAATAAAGTTAATTTTGTAATCCAACACTCTCTAATATCTATCCTTCTTCTGATAATTATGCTCCTGTCTTTTCAGGTTGTCAGACTGACATTTCAGTTTTTGTTGAGAAGAACAAAGAAAAAGAGAGTTATGATAAGATCTCAACTAGGAGGAGTTTGCTGTTTATGGTGACAGGGCTCCATCATCAGCATTGGGGTCCCTTGTGTCTACTTTTATGCAATTTCAACCACAGTTCTTTTTCTCTATTCTCAAGCTAAAGATTGAACAACAGCCATCCATAGCTGCAGGTCACCCAAAGGGCTACTGTTGGTTACATGACTTCTTCACAGTCTGTGGGATCCACCAATCTTAAGTCCACCCAGGTCAGGCACCCATGGCCACTGGCAACCATTATTCAAGCTCTGTCAACTAGCTCACACCAAGAAAAATCCAGACATGCCCTGAGACCCTGTACTCACGTGTCAACACAGACTCTAACATGATTTTTGTCACTACCAATGGCAAAAATCATACGTCTGGCTAGAAGTTTACTTAAAGAAACCCCAAACCAAAACATTGGTGAATCACAAAAAGTTAGAAAGAACTGTATGGGTGTGCTAAATTATATCTTTTATTCACAAAAGCTTCTGGTATACTCAACAAAAAATTTTTTTGAGGATGACTTTTTTTTTTTTTGGTTTAGGTAGAAAACTGGTACTAAGAACTGAAAATTCCAAGCTGAAGCTAGACAAATTAAGGATTGAAATAAGATACATTCTTTTAACTGGAAAGAAAATTCACCTCTAGGGAACAATTATCTGAAGATTTAGAAAGCTTTCTATGTCTTGAATTAATTACATGAAGATTGTCTTTAAAGGAAAAAAAAGAAAAGAAAAAGAACAGCTAAATAGGAAAATGTATCATTTATGAAGTATTAATGTAGTAAAACTATTTCTCTTCTGTAATGCCAGATGTTTCAGCTAAGTGGTTTTACTGGATTGTTCTAACCATAATCTATGGCAATCTTTTGTTTGGTTCCCATAGAGTGATTTAATTTGCCTATAATTCTTTGGCGATATGTCTTGGAAAATTTGACAAAAAGTCCTCAGTATTATCCCTGCTCTGGATCTCAAAGGTCCAGATGAAAAGTCTTGTAAATAAAAAGACAGAAGGGACTATACCATGAACATTCTAAGGCACTGATAATTAGCCATTCACGTTTCTCCCAATCTGCAAGAAAGAATTATTGTCCTAAAAGCCAAAATGCTGTGCACTAAAAAAATACTAATGGCAGTTAGTGTACTTTTCACCTTATTAAAAGCTTTCTTGTTTTGTTTAAATATCTCATGAAGATACCTATATATATTCCTAGGACAGACTTCCAGCACAATTTTTTTCCACCAGCACATTCCAGCAGAAAGCATTTTGTTACTTTATCAATTATACCACTATTGATCAAAGGAATTAAAGACCTGAATAATCAGATAATGTGAGAAAATAATGACCCAGAGTGTTACTCTGTGTAATGACTGGCCTCAGTAATCAATATTTATCAAAAATATGGGTTTTTTTGTGTCCTCTGAACACCAAGATAGAAATAATTTATTAAAATGAATGTAAGCCAGCTCAAGATGACATTTATATTTGAGTTCCTGTTTTATAATGTGATAGAGTATCTGAGAAAAATAAACATATAGTCTAGATGTAATGGTTTCTGTATTTTTATTAATAAGGGGTTTTTACTCAATATTTGTGAACATCGTGGCAAGAAC
This sequence comes from Serilophus lunatus, assembly GCA_013399895.1. Lineage (NCBI taxonomy): Eukaryota > Metazoa > Chordata > Aves > Passeriformes > Eurylaimidae > Serilophus > Serilophus lunatus. Next base: position 740,997 of record VXBA01001957.1, on the reverse strand, counting down.
CATGACAAATATGTAACATGACAAAGTTCTGGCATATCACATTCTGTTACTTAATTTTTGCCAGTCACTCTGGAGGTTAAAACATGATACCTTTTTAAAAATTTCAGTTCATAGTCTTTCTGGCCTTTAAATTTGCCCTCTGATTAAAGGTGCTTCCTTCTAAAACTTTAATCGTTTTCCATAATTACCATGAAAAAAAAAATTAGAGTTCATTCTTACAGGAGCTGAAAATGGATAATGAGTACTCTGACCACTGATCATACAATCAACTAGCTGGTAAAAGAGCATTCAACACCACAAACTAAGAAATTTACAGCCCCTGCCATCAATCAACTACTCCTGGGGGAATGAGAAGTTGATATAAATGATCCTTCCAGAAAAAAACAAACAAACAAACACTTCTTATCATCAAATATCAGCACTAGAGCTCTAAGTACTTTCTGCTTTGATGTAGCCCTCACAATTTCTCTCACAATATGCTCTCCTCAACAGCAGGAACAAGATGGACTTACACAATAGGCTATTTTAGACATGCACCAAATATAAAGCAACTTTTCACTGTTAAAAGCTGAAGGGCTTTGTAAAGTTCCAGGAGCAATATCTGGCTTCGGTATTTGTTTTTGTTTGTTTGTTTGGGTTTTTGTGTTTGTTTTATTTTTTGTTTTGCTTTGTTTTTTCTCTCTTCAACATATTTATTAGTCATATAGGATTTGATCATATAGGATTCACTCATGCAGAATTTTATTTTATTTTTTTTTTTTTGCTATTTACAAGTTTGGACTCCCTGCCAGAAGGATTTAGCTTATGCTTAAACCATTTGAACACCTATGTACCTTGTATGTCTGTCCAGTTTAAAATTCTAGTTTTCTATTTTTGAAGTCAATTTACTGTTCATCCTGACCTGAAATTTCTGTAGATATAACCCACTGTCACTTTCTACAGAAAAACCAGTAAACTCTGTAATAAAAGTAGCAGTTCTGCCAAGACAAGATAAAGCACTGTTCAAGGCTCTCAAACCATTTGGAAAACATTGCTTACTGGTTCCAATTCTACCTTTTAAGTCTGCAAATATATCACTTTTTAAAGTTCTACACCTTCCTCAATTCCTTCACTCTCTTTCTTCTTTCTTTCTTTCTTTCTTTCTTTCTTTCTTTCTTTCTTTCTTTCTTTCTTTCTTTCTTTCTTTCTTTCTTTCTTTCT
>VXBA01001957.1:668672-739466 GCA_013399895.1 Serilophus lunatus | reverse complement strand
TCTCTCTCTCTTTCTCTCTCTCTTTCTCTCTCTCTTTCTCTCTTTCTCTCTTTTCTTGCCTGCCTGCCTTTTCCCTTCTTTCACTTATATTTTAGGATAATAAATTACCTATTTCAACAGAGACATTGACTTTTTAAAAAGTATTTCATATTACAATTGTTAGCAAGTGTATTTTGCTTTACTGCTTGTGCTTTGGTAGAACAAAATAAATAAGCCCACAGGTACACATCTGTTAGATTTAAATAATACATGGAAGTGACTGGAAGTATTAAAAAAGGAGAAAACATATTTTTCAAGGACAAAATTCTGTGTGTTCAAATGTATAACTAACATCAAACAGTAACATTTTGCACTTAAATCAGAAATTTTACTTCTTTCAATACATAATTATACTGTTCAAAGAAAACTACTGTGTACTTTTACGAGATGATACAATGCAACTATACTTTGCAGAGCACATTTTATTCAAACTGCATTATAAAATGTACCACTGAGATAAATAATAGTTACGCAGTCAAATAACAAACAATAGCAGAGAGAAAAAACATGAAGTCATGAGATATGGAGAAGAATATATTCTACAAAATTTGAAAAGAAGATAGAATTTATAAGAGGTATAAAGCTATTTCTAGGAGGTAAGAACAATAAAATAAAGGCTTTGCAAACAGCTAAAGTAACACTGCATAAATAAAACACACAAGGTTGCTACTATGTAAGCAGATGAAGGAGAGTGAATTACAGTCAAAAAGTCCTCATTTATTTTCTGACTAATTTTCACATGGCCAGCGAACCATTAAACACTTGAAACGTGTTGACATCCACCAATGCAATACAAAGTATGACAAACTTGGGTAAGTCCAAATAAATGCTGTTGATATTAAACATGCAAAAAACCCCTCCAACAACAACAAAAAGCCATCCAAAACAAAAAAAAAATGTTATTTGACTAAACATTACAGTAGTTAGTCTATGATGCTATGATCTCGAGTGAAAACAAGAAGCCACCAGAGGAAAGCGAGCATGTTGAAAAATTTGTTATTGTTTGTGGTGGTCCTGAATCAAAGAATCAGATATCAATAACAGAACAGACATTACAGCTAATTGTCCCTTGGACAATGCTTAAGATGAGTAAATTTAATACAAAGGGCACCACGCCATGCAGGAAAGATGTCATCATAGTATTTGCAAAAAATATAGTTTTAAATGGTAACTAGACCTTCAAGGAGGGCAAAGAAGGAAGCATCAGTAAATTATACAATGACCAGAGTTGGATCTGAGAAAAAAGTAATTTTGTTTATTGAGTTAATGATATTGAGAAGGTCAGTTTGTGTCATAGCACTGAATTAGTGTCTTGCTGGATCCTACTGAGCAACTTCAGAGGAATAGTCAGAGAGGGCTAAGGTGCATAGTACTGTAAAAACTGCAGAAAAATGTGCTGTTCAAAAGGCAGATCAACCCTTCTTGATATAGAGGAGAAAAACACCACATATAGTCTTTCATGCTGAAGTAAAAAGAAACATAGGAGTTGGATTTCTTCTTTCCCCCACAGTTCTCTGTAGCTTAATATGCTTCTTTTACCAGAAAAGTGAAAAGAATGGGGAAAATTATAGCTGCCTTCACTAAAACTGACAGGGAATTTCTAGCTTTCTTTTGCAGAATAGGAAATTAATAGATAAGGTGTATCAATGGTGTATCCCTGTGCTTGTGTACAAATTGACTAACATTATTAGCTTTAAAATGACAACTTTTCAAACTCACTTAGAAATTGTAACTATAACATATATTAATTCTAAACATTTATAAACGATGCATTGTTCCATTAAACATTCCTCTAAATTAACAGGTCTTTTAAAAATAATTTTTTACTTACTTTTTTGGGGGATTATTCAGGTAAGACTCTTCCTTATTTTTAATGATTTTTTTACCATACAAGAAAAAATAGAACATATTTACTGCACAGATTATGTATTTTCCTTCTAGTGAAATCCAATCTTATTTTCTCTCTCCTAATCCAGATCTTTAGTAAATATTATTTTTCTATATTTACCCTCCTTTCTAAAAACTGTTAATATAATCTAATCTATTGGTGACATTTACAGGGAATGAATGAAGACCTGTTTACTAAAATCTTGTATTAGTTCATTTAAACTATCCTTCCAGGAAGATATCAAGGATTAAGCAAGTAGCATCTGACATATATTCCTCCAAGGAGTTTTATTCTTTCCAATTTCCCAGAAGAAATCTGGTTAGGTTATAACTCAATTTCTCATCAAGAATTGCCACCTGCCTTTAGCTTGATGCACAACAGAAACCTGCAGACTTAAAAATAGGAAAGCGCATCATCATAAACTTTTTATGTTTCAGCTTATTTAACAAAATGTAGAAAGGAATGTTCACTTAAATGGAACACAAATTTGATGTGGAACTGGAGAGGAAGAATTCAAATCTGTGGTCAGCATCAAAGTTTATGCGTCATCTTGGTCAACTACCATGTGGTCCCAAAACTACTTATGTGCCTACAGTGAAAGTGATACAGAAAAACACCATCTGGCTGTTTTAACGTCTAAAGTTTTCATAAGAAGCAATGGGAAAACTGTACCTCTCTTCACTGTCTTAGTCTGCTGTCAAATCCTACTAGATCCACCAGCTAATCATATCATGTACCTAAGTGCAATATTATTTAAGCATCCTGCTGTTGGATAAAATACATTACCACTGTTGGGAGCAAGGATTGTGTATTAGGTTCTCCCCTCATTCCTACATACATGTATATTCTCATTTGAGATTTTTCTATGTCATAAAACTCCATGTAAATTCATCTCAATAGGTTGCTGAGTATTTTGCCTGTGCTTTGTCCCATTCTTTGATGCTTACATATGCTACACATAATTCAAGTACCTCCATTGTGACTCCATCCTATTCTCACAGGCAGAGCCACAAAAGTTAGGCAGCATTATCACATGTAAATACTGTAAAGAATCTAGGCCTTAGTCTTTCTCTAGCTACATTTTCTTTAAAGGAAGATATTATGATAAACACAACAGAAATATCGTGATACTCAGGAATTTTAATATTGGTGGTTAGACAAAAGCATAAAACAGGGTGAACTGTTCTGTTCAATGTGTTAGTAGCAGAACTGGTTTTGATCATATTTATTTTATTTAGGTGGCACTATATACTTCTGAAAAAGGGCTGAGAATCAGTATCTGGGAGAAATATGATATTGAATATGAAATAATGCCTTTGTCAATTGATATTTTTTCACATTTTGAAAGAGCCTAATCACTACCAAACATACCACCAGAATAAATTCTGAGACTTCTTTTTGGGAAAAGGAAGCTGGAGAGATAGAGAGTCAGTATAGAGCCTAAAGGACATAACCAGGCATTATCACTATTGCTATGATTTTCAGTGATTGCATATTTAACCATATTATTTTTCAAGTTCTAAAGAGCAACCTATAAATATTACAAGACCATTTCTAGTCTATTCAATTTATAATTCTATTTCTTTAGAATCTCACCAGTATGAGTGTTCTGCATGGGTTCAATATGTTTATTTTAAAATTATAATGATTCCTGAAAAAAAAAAGAAAGTGTAAATCTAGCAAGGCAATTTTGCTAAAAGTTAAACTCTATCCACAAACAGCTAACAATCCTCATATGTACCAGTGTTTTATGCAAAAAACCCCTACTTATTTTGGAGACTTTAATGCTTGCCTGTATGAACAAGAAGTGGACCCAGTATTTTAGTAAGACACATATTTGCTTAAAAAGAAAGGTATTGCCAGATCATGAAATTGTTATTCTGTGGTTTTAACTACACCTCTTTGTAACATATCCACTAGAAATTCTAGTAATCCAATAGGACTTGCTGTCCTCCAGAGGCATATATGTCTCATGAACAGGTTAAATTTACTCACAGCTTGATACCTGATTATAAATTCAGAGCTGCAGTCATAAGACTGATCATAATGATTATTGTACTGTATGCACAGAAAATGCCTACAAGATTTTTGTTTCTAGTGTCTGGAAAATATTTAAAGCATATGTCATAATTATTTATTACAGCATTATGTCAAGTATCAGCATGCCTAGTGGCAAGTATTACCATGCCTACTATTTATAGCATACAATCAAATAAAACCAGATATAGCCAGTCTATTTTATTCGGATTACAATTATCCATTTACTTTTAATAGAAAAAATAGTAGAAGTATTTTTATTCATATCTGAAAGATTCATAACTACTAAACATAGATACAAGCAAGAGGAAGATGCAATTTTAATTTTATTCAAAGTTTGGCAATAATATGAACAGTTCTTGAAACTTTTTTGCATTGGTTAAGTTTTCATAAACTTTAAAGTTGAGATAACTATCTGGCTTTATTTTTGAGAATAATCCTGTAACGACTGTTTAATTGACAATAGCAGCACTATTCATCCAGAAGATATCTTAATCACATAATAATAAGCAATCTGCATGGTATACTATCTTTTTCAGTAATGAACTGATAAGTAGCACTGTGTGATGAATAATGTGAGAGAGAGTCGTCAAAGGAGTTTGACTGCAGAACTCATTTAAGTAATCGGGGAGTTAGTTTCAACAGTGTTATTAGTGGATCAGGCCAATATTTAGTGTCTAGTCCTGTGAGAGTATAAATTTCATGTCCGAGAGAGAGCTTTGTGGATGTTTGTTCAGTGTTCTCTTCTTCCATACAGGACAATAAGAATGAAAGAATAGTTACATATGAATGGATACAAGATGCACATTCAGTTAAGTCCCCTGAGTAAACTAATGAATGTAAGAAAAACCGAGAAATTGATTTCCAAGCAAAGTTTTTCTCATGACTTTCATAAATTATAGATTACTTCATTTGATGAAGCTGTACCTATATCGGTCATATTGCAGTAGACAACAAAAAATCAGAGGTTTTTCCAAAAGAGTTTGTAACCATTATTTAAATAAGATTTTAAGTTTGTCACTGTCATCAACTTCTCTTCAAATCCTTCTCTGCTAATCTTCCCAGATTAGTAAGTGTAAACAGGTGTGTACCTCTGTGACAAGGAACAACTTCTCTCTCAATCTACCCAACATAGAAACTTGTATTGTGGAGCTCACATCATGTTTCTGCACAATCCACTGGTTCATAGTCATGCTGGCAGGTCATCAAATTTGAAGCTGCAAGGTTTAAAACATAAAGTTTGCTCAGCCATACCTAAGGGCGACTTGGGCAGGAATTGTTAGTAACAAAAAAGAGTAAGTGGGCTTGACCACCAGCAGTCAATCTCAAATGTCTCTGAATCAACTAGAAGCTCTCCCATACCAGCTCAAGGAATACAATAAGCATAGAATGGCAGTGTATTACCATGCACTTCTTCTATGAATAACTACCTAGATACAGCTAGCTAGGAGGGACAGTTAGCTCTTGACAGTCTGTGTGGGACATGAATAGCAGGGAGCAACCTGGCCAAAACCACCCAAAGGAGCCATTACCATCACATGCTGGATGATGCAGAGGAAGGGAAAAACCCCTGGGGGGCTAGTGCCAGTCTGCCCTTGTGGAAATTCCTTCCGGACCTCATAGATAGTAATCAACTATTCTCTGAGCATACGAATAAAACTTGCCTCCTGAGGCTGGATTCATATCTAACTGAAATTATGTGTTACCAGATGGTGGCTGTGCCTACTGGAGTGATAGGGTCCTCCATTCAGAGCAGCACTTAAAACAGCCCCATCCTTTGCACAGCATTCTTCAGAGGAATACCTTTGGGATACTGACCCTAAGGCACTTCCTATACCCAAGAGGCTGAGGATGCTGTCCCTGCCCTTAGTGACCATGCACTGGGCGCAGCTGCTGGGTGTCCCTGATGCATCCTATGATATTCCTCTCCTAAGGACAAACCCAGTGCTATTTCTCTTCTCATAGGCCTTGGAGAAAACCAACCCTGCAGCTCAGAGACGACCTCTATTTTCTCTCAAGTTATCCAGATCTCTGCTTTACATACTCTTCTTCCTCTGAAAAATACCTAAATATTACTGAGCTACTTTAATTTTAGCAAGAACAAGTATTTATCACAAACAATCCACTTTTTCTAGAAAATTATTTCAGTAGTCTGCATTTTTAATAATAATAATAAAAAGATATTAATATTTTTTAGAGTTAAAGTGAAAGAACTTTTTTATCTCCCCGCAGAGCTTGTATAGGACTAAAAGCAAGACAAAGAACAACTGAGGTTTTCAGAGATTTCAAAATGTGCAGGCATCTAGCTACAAGACGATACATAACCCACAGAATTCCTTGAAACAATCACATAAGAACACTCTTGACTATTGCAACCTGTGTAATATAAGTTAATGTGAACAAAAACCATGGTAAAGGCAGAAGCATAAAATAGCATTCAAACTATCTGCATCTCAAAAAATTCCAACTGACCTAAACAGTTACTGATTACATTATTAAGTTATTTAACAGTCTGGGTCATACAGTTCCACACAGAGGACCTCACACGTTTTCACCTTCTGTCCATGCAGTCTTACTATAATCTTTGGTACTCCTTTTTAAATTTTATTTTATTTTTGAAAGCTTCCATGATCTAATCAATATCTTTTCCTCTCTGTGTTGCTGTCCACTCCTCTGTGAGGAGTCCGCTCCTGACTACTGGCAACTAGCCAGCCAATATCTTGATGATGTCAAAGTGCTGCATACTCTGTTAAGTTTTGCAAGTCATTTAAATTTTTCCGACTGTATGTAAGGGACAAAGTTTTGTAACACATGCAAAACCCCAGTTAATTCAATTTTTAATGCTTGGAAAGCCTACTTCCACCCAGTTTTTACCCCAGTTTACACCCACCTTTTTTTTTTTTTAATGGGAGAGAATAGAGATTTTTTCATTGGAAAAAATATTGCAAGAAACTAAGATATACTATGAATAGAAAGATAATTAAACTATTCCTATTTTGTGGCTAGCTCTATAAAGTTTGTAACCTTCTGGCTGTCTATTGATCTGTGTTAATAATATGGCAGTTGTCACATTGTGGTACATAGGAAACAAGAGCCACAGTATTAAAACCCCTGTCATTTGAGCTCTAATCTTGGTATACAAAGTCACCTTTCTGAATTTAGATGGATTATGAAGTAAATGGACTTGAATCTCTTGTGTTGAAAGGCAGCTGTCATCTCCATTTCCACAACAAAATTTTGTATGGTTCCAAAGAGAAGTGGGAAGAGGAAGAGGGGAGGGAGAAGGCACATGCAGGAAGTGGCTTCCAGCCACACAGCCAGGAACATCTGTAGGCTGAAGTCACGATATAGTTTCAGCTCTTCCCCAGTCCTATTTTGCTTCCTTTTTGTGAATTTGTTTTGGAAACAACTCAACTGAAAAGAAAGTATTGCTTTCAGTCAGGACATTGTTATATCATCTTGTGCCGAGTAGTATTGGATGATGTCTGTCTTACTGCTCACTGTCTGCCTCATCACTGAACTGGCAGAAGGTGGAGGAGAGCAGCAAGGAAGGCCAGAAACCTAAAGTCTGTGTCAAGGAAGTGAAGAACTTTAATACTATTTGCAATGATGATTTCTAACTCCAAAGAAATTTTGTCTTGCTGCCAGTTACACTGTGGCCATTTTTATGTACCAATATACTTGCTGTGTTTTGTTATTTAGATTAATTATTTCAAATTTTGATGGGCAATCACATTGTTTACAGAATGTGGCTGTATGGTATTAAAGCTGACTGCTGGCATCCTGTCATGCTAGTTGTATCCCCACAGCAGGTAAGCAATAATCATTCGGAAATGTTCTGTTTCACATATCTGATTACTGAAATTAATTCTTTAACATGAAATTATTATCAAAACCTGAGATCTAATTCATCTCATTGTGTTACAGAGGGAATCACACAGTTTACACATTCATAAAACACTAGAAACATGAAAATTTTTCATTTTCTCCCCAATTTTTTCACATCACCTGTTAAAGCATGCAAAGATTTTCATTAAAATTAGCTTATGTGCTGCATAATCTTCAATGACAGATTTTACACTATATTTTGCAATAATTTTAGTATGTCCTTATTGTGATTTTGTGATCAAAATCCATGATTCTAACCACAACAAAGTCAGGCAAACTTTAGAATTCTCTGACACTACTGGGATAAATTAGTTGTGAGTAATAACTCCTATTCTATGTCCTGTACTAAAATCCTAAAGTACAGGAGTACCATCTGGACTTTAACAACAAGTTAGACTGTTAATGTTAAGTACAGAAAATGCATAGGGATCTGTGTTGTCACAAGCAGTACAGCATGTTGATCACTGTGACAACAATGCAACTTCAATTGCTAATACAATTAAAGGTAATTAAGACACAGAAACAGGGATGATTACTTTTTTCTCAGGAGCATTTTAAATATCTGTAATTACTATTTACATAATTTCTGAAATTATATGCATTTATACAATTTGGCCACTGGTAAAAAGAGAACATTCCTTAACCTTGGTGTTTCCTTGTAATAAGATCTCAGCTTGGTCTCTTTGTAATAGCAAAATGCACCTGAGACGAGGAGAAATAAAAAGACACTGGTTCGACATTTGTATCTCCCAAGTACAAGTGTAATACTCTATCATGACTCTTCTTCAAACATCTTAAAAACCCACTGGAAATAAAATTCAGAAACCTTTTCCATACAGAGCCTGCATCTAGCTTAGCAGAATCTGGGAATTTGGAAGCAATTACTTCCAGGCAGGTGCAACATGAGAACTCAATAAACCCTCGGCACATTTTGTTATGTTCTTTTAGAGAAAACTCCCCTCCTTACTAACCACTTTGGCTAATGGTGAAAAATGCTGCCATTTACAACTTCACCTTTTGTCCTCTGAACCAAATGGCTGAAGTTTGCAGTAAGAATAATTCAGTGGGACAGCTTATCTTTTTGCCCAGTGGGGGTCTTTGCTGAAGTGTGGCTATGAAAGCAATTTCCATGTTGATGATGAGGACTGAAGCCTTTATGATTCAGATCCAAGCCAGTTTAAAATAAGCAGGAGGATCCTACTATAATATGCCACAAGTATCTTTCCATTTCAAAGAAATTGAAATTGAGATGATATATTACACACATGGTACTTGGATTCTTTAGAAAAAGCCATGTAAAAAAAGTTATGTATAGTGGCATATTGTAATAGAAGTGTTTGTAAACTCTTATTTGCAGAAGTTAATTATACAGCAACGAAACCTAGTCAGATCTAAAGCTTAGCATTGCTACTTTTCAGCCAAAGTGTTTGTTTTGAAGTTCAAACTACAGAGAAATAAACTCGATCATGGGAAAACAACAAACTTGATTACATTTCAATCATTAAATAAAAAAAGCCAATCTTTAGAAAATTCTTTGGATATTATTATAGTTTCCTATGTTTATACAACATTGCAACACAATCTTCCTCCCTTTAAAAAGCATAAATGTAAGACGTGGAGTTTTAATTTATAAGAGAATGATATCATTGTCCAAGGTGACAGAAGAGAGAAACATAGTGAACATACAGTTTTTTGTATAAAGAAAACATGCATACATAACCACATATAAAACAGTGTTATTTATGCCAAAACATATGATGAATATAGATTTTACATACATAATTAATATATAATGCACAAAATATATATAAAGCATAATAATATTTTCCCATAATAAAAGGCCACTATATGTAACACTTTTATGTCCCATATGGTGTTATAATATTCAAAATAGTTGAATGTATATGATGTTTTATAAAAAGAAATAACTTCTAAATAGTAACTTCTACACGAAGTTAACTTTCAAAGTAAGCTCCTTGGCATATAGGAAGGATTGTCTTATTTTTCATAAATGTATTGTAAAGCTTTGATTCTAATTAACTTACATTGTAAATTACTTGTAAGTACATTGTAATATATTGCAAAAACTTTATTCTGATTAAATTCCCTATAATAATGAAATTATTTCTAGTAGAAATTCACATAAGTGGTTTCAATCATTGGAATCAATACAAACTGTTACAAAAGCTTAGATTTATCCACTGAAGAAAAAGCAGAGACTTAATCAACTGTATCTGCATGTCCTTTCTTTCAAGTCAGTTTACATTTCCAAAGACAAATATTCAAAATAAAACCAAGCAAGTCTAACTGCCAATTATTAAGCACAGAAGTTCTTTTACATTTCAGATGTACCTGAGGAGACAGAACAAATTTCATCTCTATGCAGTTTGTCACTTCCACTTTTCATTATGACTTCAGCCTTTAAAAGTCCACAAAGAGCAGCAATATAAATGGCCTGATGTGTCAGAGCAACTCACAAGTACACCACAAAGCATGTTCCTTAACACTGACATTACTAAAATTATATACTAGGTCTGTCTTGGAAGAAGTTACTAAGTTAATCTTCACAGCAGCCCATGGGTGTTGTACTTCCCAGCTGTGGCTAAAACCATGTTGGTAACAGACCACTATTTTGGCTGCTGCTGGACAGGGCTTGCACGGCATCAAGGTTTTCTTTCCACACCCTTCCCCATAAAGACCAGGAGGATGGAGATGGGCAAGAAGTTAGATGGGGTTATAGCTGGGGTAGCTGACTCAAACTGATCACAGGAAATCCCATATTGTGCAACATCATGCCCAGCAATAAATACCCAGGGAATGGAGGAGGAAGGTGGGATTTTAGAGTTATGGAGTTTCTCTTCCCAAACAACCTTTACATGTGCTGAGACCCTGCTTCCCAGGGAGCAGCTGGACATCTTCCTGCTAATGCAAAGTAGTGAATGAATTCCTCTTTTTTAGTTTTTTTGCATGTGCAGCTTTTGCTTTTTTTATTAAACTGGCATCTTAATCCACAAGTTTTTTCACATTACTTCTGGATTTCTCCCCATTTCCTTGGAGAGGGAAGAGAGCAAAAGGTAGGACGAGTGTTTGGCTGCTGGCTGTAGTCAAGCAACCACAACTTGTTTAGTCTACATTTCAGAAAGAGTAGGCATTTTATGAAACTAAAGCAGTATGCCATACTTCATTTTTTTCACAGTATTATCTGTCTGTTTGAGAGTGTCTTAACATACAGGATAAAATCAAAAGCATTTCTTTACCAAGTAGACATTTGCTTATGATATCCAAACTCACTCAGCCTGTGCAATCTTCATCCTTGCAGATATTCAAAAGTCAACTGGATGTGGCTTGAGTAACCTGATGAAGCTTTGAAGTTGGCCATGCATTGAATGGGGCTTGAACCACATGAACTCCAGCAGTTGCATATTACCTGAATTATTCTAGAATTCTGAGATCTTTGCTTCTTTCAGTAGCAGTATTTTAAAAAAGCATTTTTAAAAAGACATTTTCATCTTTTCAGTGGTTTTACAATTGGTTTAATATACAGGTAATTTTCTTGATAAACCAAGCTGCCTTCTTGGTTTAAGGAGTGTGGCTACTTGATCTTTCCCTGTCTCTCCTAGTGTTTTCTTTTTTTGTGGACAAAGAAATGATTAAGCAGGCATACCATAAATAAACACAGATAAGTGTCTGAAAAGGTAGGGCTCTAAGTAGAAGGCTGCCATAATTCTGAATTACTCTTCTTGATTTGGAGAACCCCCCAAACCCAGTAAGCATTATTTTAATAAAGTTCTAGTATTTATTGCATGCATGCACAGATGTGCAAACATGCAGACCTGCTTTAGTCTTCCGAGGAATTCAATGAAGCCAGAAGGCACCGAAGCCAGAAAAAACAACTTCTAGTTGCAAAAAATCTCCACGACAGTTTAAGAAAGAAAAAATATGTGTAGTTTCCCCTATTCACGGCAGCCATATTATTGTCCTGTAGCCTGAATCTGACTTACAAGAACTTTGTTCCTCCTCCTCTGCCTCCTAATGGGGATGTTTGAGACATGCTTTCTGCTGCACCCTCCACAGTCTACAATTTAAAGCCATTCTCTCCAGGAACCTAGGCATGGTTCCCACTGCTAAAAAGGAACAACCACCTTGATATGACCACTGGCAGAGTAAGGATCATCTATTCTGTACCACTGTATATTTTCAGAATATACAGAACATATCAGTGCATCAGAGTATGGTGATCTCTCTGCAACTTACCTGTCAATAATGGCACACATGTCAATGGTGACATTGGCAAAGCTTCCCAGCTGGCCTTGCTCCACTGCATGCAAATCCACCAGCTGATCATCCACATGAATAAACTGCATGCATCCTTGAAAAGAACGTTGAAATAGCGAGTGATCTGAGTCATTCATCTGTAGAGGAAGCCCTGTAAAGCACCAAAAGAAAGAGCATTCTTAACTTCATATGCTATTACTAAAGCCAGGATATTTTCCCCAGGAAAAGAAAGAGATGTTTTCTAGATGAGGGAAGAAAAAAGGGCAATGTGGTAAGGTTTTATTGTGCAACTATTCATTAACATTGAAATATTATTGATTTAGTAGTTGGAAACTACCTGAAAGAATTTATATAGAACAGCTAGTGATTCATTAATTTTTGTCTAAAGGATGGAAGTCTTCTGCCACCCTTCTCCTCCAGTCTTCTACTGTTGTTACTCATTCTTTGTCTCTCACAGAAATATTAAGAGAATAGGAAAAGGATTTATCTCCTTGCTATATTTTAGGAATCGCATTTGAATTTCTCTGATTTTTCTAAATAAAAATGTATTCCATGTATACCAAGAAGTGAATTCCCAGTTCAGCTTTCTCTAGAACAAGTCTTCATCTTTTTGTTACTTTGTCTATTTCTTCATGGGCAATAAATACCCGTGCTGTAAAGTTTCTGTAAACTTGAAAATATCCCTAAAATCTAATGACCTGAATCACTTCTGAGGAATCTGAGGACATTCTGTAGTATTTTCATTTTCACTCTGAATACATTAATTTTCTTGTCTGCTCGAAGGTGGTTTATAAGAGTTGAGAATAAATTAGTGTGTTCTCAGCCTAAAAGGCAGGGATACAGAGGATGTTTGTACACAATTGTTTATCTGAAAGCCCTTAAGAAGTGAATGTGTCAATTTGCTTAAGAAAAATGTCCTTGATAAGACAGTGGAGAGCCTCATTCACCACCTATAAATCTTTAAAAATGAACTCCCTGAAAAAGCTTCAAGAAAATAATTTAGACAGAATCCATTCAAGAGATCAGTGAGAGCAGGAAGGAAAAGAGAAGGACTAACAACAATTTATTGGTAAAGAATGAAGATGCATAATGGTTTAGCACATTTCAGCTAGGTAGATGACCAGACACGCAGTATTTTTCTGACAAGGGCAAAAACATCACACACATTTGTTTTGGTAGCTAAAACAGATTATGTAGCTCCCATTCCTTCTTCCACTTTCCTATCCAATTTGCCAATCGCCGATGTCTTGCTGCCTTCATCAATAGTATTTGTGGAGACAGGAGAATAAGAGATAATCAAACTGATACTGCTTGAAGAGCAAGAGGAAAAAAAAGAATGAACATAATTTTAAATTCTGTTCCTGAACACAACTTATCACACACCACACAAATAGTTGAACTGACTAAAAGATAGGGCAATAAGGAGAGGACAGAAACAAGCAACTGTGGCTTGAGGATAGATAATGCCTAATTTGGCACCTATTACTAAAAAAAAAAGTTGCATATAAGTTTTTCACCAAATACAATTAAGATATATTTTAACTGAAAGGCTTTGCCAAAGCATTCATATTATCAGTAAATTTTTCTGAACCAACTTTGCCCATCATTTAAATTTACTGCTAGTAGTTTCTAAATGGCCCCAACTCACTTCAGTAAGCCCTTACCTCAGAGTTCATTTGTAGTAGCACAGAATTTATCAGGAGTGCTATAGTAATTAAGCAGTGACAAAGCTAAAACTTAGCATTGGTAGTGGTGAGCAGGTATTTCAAGAAGCTGGGCAAAGGCTTGCCTTGAGGCGATATCACCTTTGGAGTAAAATTGTGACACTATCGTAGGGAGCCATAAACTGTTTTGAGAAAGATAAATAAACCCTTCACATCAATAGACATCCACTGGAGAAGGAAAAGCCCCTAGGGATCCCCCAAATGCCTGACTAGTGGGCAATAACCTCAACAGAACAACTGCTCCACCTTCCTTCCCTTCACCACCAAAAAAAAAAAAAATCATCTAATTTTGGTCTGTGATAATTGTTATTTTGAACAGGCTGAAAAAACAAATTGTAGGGTCATGATTTATATTTTCTTCCCAGCATGTGCATTGGCTAGTGACTTATCCAATGAAAAGAGGACAAGGCTTCCAGAAATCTGCTTCCTACTTTTTTTAAGTTGTTTTTTCCAGTGACCGATTAAACTGTTCCATCTGGGGATTTACAGACAACAATACAGAGAGTCAAAAGTGCAAGTTAATTCTCTGTTGTTTGGAGGAAGCAAGCGCAATGTTTGCATTTTCCTAATAGGTGCTTTCTCCAATTATATTTGAAGAGCTCACTCTTTCAGTGGAACTGTCTGGTATTTAAATTGTGACTGAAACTTCCTTATAAACCCTTCCAAATAAGCATCCCCAAACTAACACCAAGCACATGGTCATTTAGGTCTTCAGTGGATTAGCAGAGCTGTGCAGGAAAGTTGTGTATCATCATCCAGTTCAGAGCACTTCCATAATTCTTTTTTTAAAAATATTAAATTCAAGGTTACCAACACTGGGGTAAACTTAGCAACATTCATGCAAACAAAAGTCAAGGAAATTTTACAGATATATCTGAATGTAATAAAATATTATCTACTATCTTTTAAACACTAACTGAAAAATAAGATCAAAACTAAGGTCCACAATTCACTCCACATCAAAAATAATGTGAACTAAATATCTAAGTTACAATTGTATTATTAGATTTAGCAATATATTTAAACAAATTACTACTAACACTTGATACCATTTGAGAACTAACAACAGAGGTATTTCAATACATGATTCTCAGTTTCATTGTATCTGAAGTATCAGTTCTTGACATACACTATATAAATACACAGTAATTATTCCTCTCTGAGACATATTCTGCGCTTTGCTGCTGGTTGAACCTGCAAACAGGAAAGTGGAATCTGGGACCTTCAGCCTTGGTGGAGACCCCAGGTCCCTGTGTTCACTGGCTAGAACAGGAAGGAGTGTTGGAATGGAGTGGCTGGGGGTGGCAGCTGCCCCTAACCTAACTATATAAATGTTTTCCTCTATCCCCCAAGACAGTGTACACTGAGCATTAGTCAGCTTGGGATTCTGAATTTTGCTCAATCTATCAATAGATGAAGACTGTAATTTGCTCATTCATATGTCTTTTTTTGCGTTATCTTGCTGCTGCTCCCTTTGCTGTCTCTAGTCATCTAAGAAACTGAAAGGAGGTGAGAGGCCTGTGCACTATAACAGCATATTGCATAAATTGTTTGTGAGGCTGACTAGGTGTCAAGGCATTTCAGTCACGCTATACTATAACAGATAGTTATGCAAAGAGAGAATTTCGTAAAGCAATTCATGCTCTACAGGGAATCGAAGAATGGTGGGTTTTTTCAACAATATGCTTTTCACAAAGGAAAAAAAGAAAGCAAATAGATGAGCCTTGTATATAAAACCTGCATTTTCTTTGAACTACCAGTCCAATGACCATTAGTTTTGGTGGGATCTGGACATTTAAAACAATTCCAGCTATAATCACCTGGGCAACTAATCTGCCTCAATCATATATCTCGGAATGACCTAGTATCTTGTGGTTGTCAATTCAATACACAACACTATGCCTTCCCTTTCTTGATTTCTGTTACTGGGACATTATTCACTTCCTCATCCTTCCCACAGTGAAGGAAATTTTAACTAAATGAAGTCTTATAATCAAACCTGACAGTAATGCTGTCACTAGAAAGGCTAAATAATGTATGAACAATTTGGACAGTACTGTATTGATCTTCCTATTGACAAGAAACTGTGTCCCTTTACAAAATGCACACAAAGTGCATTTAAAACAATGTTCATGGTTATGATTACAAATACATCTTGAAGTCAGGTAGCTTCTGTTATCCTGTAATTTCTGCTTCTTTCTGACCTTTTCCATAGAGAATTTGTAACTTACCATTTTATTTTTCACATTTTAAGACCACACAGAGGTGGATTATCATGCAAAGGTCAGACAAGGATTAAGTCTGAATTTTCCTGTGTTCAATAAAATTTGTTTCCAGGACTTATTCTGACTTAAAAAATACAGAACAGCAAAAATTACAGATCCAGCTCTTGAAATTATTTTAAACTTGCATAAAAGATTGGAAAATCTATAGTCTTAATTCATGCTCTTCTCAATGTTAGAAGTCACTATATAAAATAAAAATAATAAATACAATAAAACACCTGTGAATTTATAAAAAACATTCTTTTACCAGTGTCAAGATCTGTTATGTCTCTCTTCTAATCAGCTGAATAAGGTTCTATCAAAGGCATTATAAGAAAGGAAGTTGAAGGAAGAATACATTCATGTTCATGGTAAAATAGCAGTGGAACAGACAGTCAGATCATGTCTTTAAACATCTGATACACTACATATTTCTGAGATCTGACCTACGAATGAAATATCATACTAGATTCTGAATGTGAAATTAGAAAATATTTTGTACCCCTTTATTAAACACTTGGACTTTCTTTGAAATATAATGCAAATTCTATTGTAACAAGAAGACAGTTTTTTCCCTATGGCATTATATTTTTTTCTTTTGTTTTATTTGCAAGTTAATGATGGGTCAATGTTTGTCTAGAAATGCTACTTGATATTTTATTTTTGCAATAGAAAAACTACACCTCATTAAAAATAAGACAAACAAACCAACCAAACAAAAAACTATCACAGACATCTAACTGGTGATCTATATTGTCTTCAATTAACTGCATGGGTAGTTGCAGGCTATAGTAATCAATAGAAAAAGTGACTGATCTCAAATCTGAGTGGTTTTTATTTGTAGGGTATTTCAAGTACACGCCCAGAATCCTTGCTTTGCAGAATGAGAAGGAAACAAAATTATCTATTTGTCAGGATAAATAGCAGTATGGCCTCATTCAAGTGTAAAGTAATCTTCAAATTTTCTACACATATCAAATAGAGTTAAAAGATGTTGTTCTGAACCCACAGAACAAAACTCAAATTTGCTGCCTAACAATGTACTTAGACTGAAGATATAGCTGATGTTTCTCATGATACTAAAGAGGAATAAACACAGAAAGAAAAGCTCAATCCATCAACTGATCCAAATTCACTGTAGTGTTTTAGCCTTGTTTCAGTCAGATCAGAATGGAGCCCTTAATATGGAGTGGAAGACAGGAAATAACTTTGGAAAACTAGAATGTTTGTGCTCTAAGAGCATGAAATAAACCAAACAAATTGGCAGAAGAGATGAACAGCATGAGTTAAAATAGAATTTTTCTTTGTCATTTAATTGAATCTCTGCACAGCCTACTGAAATTCTAAAAAATGCTCACATATACTTTCTAAGTATTTGAAGAAATATCAGACCATTAAAAGAGTTTCAACAGAGTAATAACTCTTTTTTTTTTACTCCAGTCATCATTCTTTATTGGGGAATATGAGTGCTATAGATTGCGTTTGCCAAGATATTTGGATTCCATGTAACTGTAAGAACTGTTCTGAAAATCATAGTAACTTATACTGATAAAAATAAAGACGAAAATAAACACCACTCCAGAGTCTTCCAGCTTGGTGGAATGCAGACAGGAAAACTGGATGGAATAGGGACTAAAATTTCTCTGCATGCGTTTGAAAGTTACCAACTTCTTGAATTGGTCATTTTTTAATAAATTAATCTTTACTTTTCCTTCTTTGTTTTGCTTATGGAAATACAGAGATCGAATGCAAGACAGTGCATCTATTCCAACAAATATAAATTAATAACCTAAAATGCACAAATATGTCTACATACAGAATGAAACAGACTTTACCAATGCTAGAGCTTAGAACAAGAAGATGATGGGCTTCTAGCACTCCTGAGGCACACCTGAGCCCCTAGGTAAAACAGGCTAGCATTAATGAAGTCTCCAGTGGACTTCACAGATTTTTCTCTGTACATTTGTATCTCTGTCATTTGTAGTATGAAGAAAAGTTTAACACAATCTTATAAGACTAGGCAGCACTTTCTACCAGTGGCATGGCTCCTGATTTTTTTGTCCCTTCTGTAAATCTGCTCTTCAGCCATACTCTCTTCTCTAAGAATATTTTATTACCAGCTGTCTGCTTATTAATTGAAGCCAGTTCTGGAAAAGCATTGAGATTTTTCAGTCTCTCTGTACACTATCATTCCTTAAACCTCAGTTAGATTTCGCTTCAATGTATTGACACTGATTCAGAACCTAACAGTTCTTAATGAGACTGAATCTTTAAAAAGTAGCTTCTAAGACCTCTCTCCCTGAGAGATTTTCTTTATGGAATGACAGACAAATTCTAGGATTATGTGACCAAACCATAGATATAGGTCATGTATAGCATAAGATATTATCTGAACAAGTAATTATATTGTTTATAAGAACATCATTGAGGAAAGAAACAGGCAGAGAAGAAAAAGCTCAAAAGATACTCAGGTGATGACAGCTGTGAACAATCTTTCTTCAAGCCATAACACAAGTTGCACAAATACTATTTTACAAGATATTAAATGACTAGGATTACAGCCCAGGAAAAAAGCATAGGAATACAGTTGTGAAAGTCCTGACAAAAAAAGCCAGGCAGACAGCCTTTTATAATGCACAAGAAAATTAGTGACAGTAACAAGGGAAGGATAAGGCTAAATTGTGATTGTCTCTTTTTACTAGCTTGGCTAATTCAGTGCTTCTGCTAGATTGCTGTGGACCTTAGTATGAACAACAGTGGACTTCTTAAGAACTATTTT
Source organism: Serilophus lunatus (assembly GCA_013399895.1). Taxonomy (NCBI): domain Eukaryota; kingdom Metazoa; phylum Chordata; class Aves; order Passeriformes; family Eurylaimidae; genus Serilophus; species Serilophus lunatus. Next base: position 720,572 of record VXBA01001957.1, on the reverse strand, counting down.
GAGATGCTTTTGCAAATATCTGGTCATAGAATCCAAAGTATTGAAATATATTTAGGCCTTCCATTTACTGTTCGAAAATAGCAGGTTTGCACCCCAGGATTTCAGGTCGCAAGGTAACAGTACCAGTTCAGTTGTTTGAAATGAACTACAGTGGGCACTGATGTCTAACTATGACAACTCTGACATCTTTTTACTTTCTCTTTGTTTTTCCATACCAAATATACTCTTTTGCTTTTTTTTTTTTTTTTTCTACTCTGAGGCAATCACAAACATGGTATCCCTTCTATTTTCAAAAAATAGAATTATCTTTGCAAATTCTCTTGCAAAATATGTAGACCATGTAATTCTGAAATAGATAGTTTGTCTAGCAGATTGTACTCAAGCTCACCTAAGAAGAAATGCGCACATAGAACTTCTGGTCTCAGATCACATACTAACTGAACTGCACTAAAAAATAATAAAATAAAAAATATATGTACTATATTGCTACTGGGAGCAAATTTAACTGATTTAGTAGAACACAAACATGATTTTCATTCATGAGAAATTATTTCAGTCTTAATAAATACCATAAGACAAGTCCTAAATAGCTATTTGTTTGAATAGCTGAATTTCATACACTAGTTCAAATAATACTGAAATGGAAAAGAAATATTAGGTCGCGGTAGCATCTGAAAATGGAGAGCACACAAAACGCAACAGAAATTATCTACTCAATGCACAGATAATTCTTCATCTTTTATTTGACTCACTTTTCTACTTACATTGTCTTTTTTTACTTTTTCTCCAGAAACTACTTGATTTTGACAGTTGCTAAATGCTTCCAATTTCTACCTACTTGGAGTTTGACAGTAGTCAGTCACTTTAGACATAAATAAATAATGCTCAAGGAGAAGTAGAATAAAAGGACAAACAACTACTATAAAAATAAAAGAGAAAATTTGAAATAGATTTAATACTTTACTTAAGAAATGGCAGTGAACAAACAAATGAGGATGTTAATTTCATAATAAAGATAAATAACATGAGACACAAATGAAAAAAAAACCCAAATCATATTGCTGTAAAAAAATTCACTTACTATGAGATATTTAAACACAGTTTTATGCTTTTAGCACAAAGGCAATTGTGTTTCCTGGCAGCGGAACAGTTAAATAAATTTAAATATTTTTTTTGTATCATCTGGTAAATTAAACACAATGAAAATGTCTTCTGCTGTTTTAAAATGAAGGTTTTATTACCCATATAAGTAAGTTTCCATCAACGAAAATGTGCATGCATGGCTGAAAACATAAAACACGAAGGCACCAAGAACTGTCCTGATAGTCCTGTTTAGATAAATTTCTCCTTCAAATACCTTGCAAATAAGTACAGTAACAGAAAGTTTCAATCATCATTTACTGACATGGAGACAGGAAGTAAGAACGATCATTATTACCAGTCTTGGCTAATTTAAGTCACTCTAACACTTTACTGCAATTTCCATCTTATTTTACTGGATATGATACAAAATACAGAAAGCCACATAACAGTCAAATTGCAGCAAATTTGTACTTTACATTACCCATATAATACATGCTATTATAGGCTTTCTATGTTATAACTAAAAGAATAAGTTATATCAGATTTACATAGTTATTGCTACTTCACTTCTACCAAAAACACCCCATGAATAAAGAATAAATAACAAGATACTGTTATAATAACAAGAATAAATATCTAGATACTGATGGATATAATTATAGTTAGGGAGATACATATTGCTATTTAATGCCTTTAAGAGATGTGATGTGTAGTGTAGTGAGGAAATTACGCTATTAGCACCAATTGTGTCATCTTATTTGTTGCTGCTACATGAACTTATTTTGTATTTTTATGTACTGCAAAGTTCTGGGTACACTATCACTAAGGTGAATTTACTTCAATCAGAAAGAAAGTATAAAAGCCATTGGACCAATTCAGCTACAGCTTCACATAATTTACTTCCATCTAAAAGATTTATATTTTAATCAATATTTATATTTTAATCAGTTATTTTTATTTCAGTACAGTTAACAAAGGAGTCAAAATGAAAACATTTAGTCATGAGTAGCTAATCACTCAAGCAAAATCACTGTAAGCTGCAGTCTGTATGACCATAGTACATTGCCTTCTGGTAAACTGTCCCAGTTTGGATCTGTGTTTTTGTTTAGGTAACTTAATCACTGTTTCTAGTTCCATGCCATTCACTGCATGTTCTGCAGTATTCCCAATTTCCTCACATAGCTCCTCCTAGCCTGAGTCAATGATAATCACAGAGAGTACCAAACTCTTCAGAGATTTACCCAGAAAACAAAATTATCTCCTGGTTCCAAAAGGTTGCTTGGAACTTGGTTGCTAATAAATGTTTGTATATAATAAAATCTGGAAAAATTATCAGATTTGAAGTGCATTCAACTATTCATTGCATGTTAAATGTTTATTCTAACTCTTCTGTTAGGAGTAACTTACAAGCTATGAATACATTAAATTTATCTTTTCAAACTTCCAAAACTACCTTAAGCATATAAATCTATTTATATAATATTCAAAATTTTGTATATTAATCTATTTCATATATTGCCAGATATGTGGTTTCTATAGGTCAAAATCAAGGATACCCACTAAATATGCCAGGTGGCCTTAAAGAATAATGCCTTTAATTTTTAATGGACAAACTAAAAAAAAATAATTATTTGGATATTTAAAGGGTTATTGTAATAATTTTCACTTTTTACTCAAATTCATATAGAATTATTTTATCTAAGCATTTAAGTACATTAAGTTATGTAGAGCTTAATAAAATCCCTGCAAACGTAATTCAACGTAAAGACTATAAAAAAATGAAAAAAAAGACATAGTAATTAATTTTAAAATCTCAGCATTACAAACTATAGAACTGATTAACAATGTTTTTTCCTATTCTGCTAGATTTTCAGTTCACAATAACATTAAAGTTATAAATGTGACTAAAAAATGTAAAATTGTACTTAATTTATCAGTTGCACCTTATACATTAGGTGAAGACAAGACAAAAGAAAGGCAAGGTAAAGAGGGAAAGTTGCATGGCTATTTTGACACTTTGAAAGCAAACACAGCAATTAGTAGTCATTAGTAGTCCCTCCACTTTTCAATAGACTAGCTATGCCATTTGCCTCTTTTATGAGATATTTATAAACAGTTCATATTACAGACCCATTGGGTCAACTGGCTAGTTTAACTTAATGGCATGTTACATGTTTTTAATTCCAGCTTTGTGGGTTTGTTTGGTATGGCTTTATATTTGGGGGTTTTTTTGTGGATTTTTGTTTGGGTTTTGTTTTGTTTTGATTTGGGTTGTTTTGGTGGTTTTTTGTGTTTGTTTTCTTTTCAAGGTCCTGATTTAAATAATATTTAGCTTTCTTATTCCTAATTAGAAATGCAAATATAGAAATAGATTGCCAGTAGATTGTTTTTCCAAATTTAAAGGAACTATCAAGGAATCCCTACAATGTAAATGCACACATTGTTTCTGAATGTGAGCTAATTTACCTGTAGCATATAATCTGTAACTGTATTTCAAGTGAAAAGTTTGCAACTGTTAACACTGTTATAAGTGGAAACCACTCACTTAGCAGTGCATATTCAATCTAAACTAATATTAAAAATAAATCCATAAAATCAATCTGAATGAATTCTAGACAGCAATAATAACAACAAAATCCATTTCCTGTTCTCTGCATAATTATGTAAAGCTATTAGGACTAGAAACATTTCACTAAGCATTTCTCTTATTTTTAAGACTTGAATGTTAGAAAGAACCACCATTTTGGTATGTTTTTGAAAAGTTATGATTTATTTAAAAAAAAATAATACTTTTCTCTCAAAAAAAAACCCAAACAACCAAAATATTGCCATTTTAGAAACTGACCTTCAAACTTGTGCAATTTGAAAATTAATGAAAAGCTGATGGATGAGTTATGGTGCATTTCTACTTTCTCAGCTCACCCAATCATTTTTACACGTCTGCTCACTCAAAACAAGGAACGTATAAAGTAGAAAATTTATAGAAAGTACTATGCAGAAATTATTTTAACTTCAATGTCTTGTCTTTTTTAATAATAATATTATTTGAACCATAATAATTTGTTTTCACAGAAACTGAATGAAATTTGAACCACGGAATAATCCTTTCTCACAGTATAAATATCCAGCCCAAAGACATGAAGGAGATTTCTTAAACACCATGGCTGCCTGTTCAAAAGCACAGCAGGTATAGCAACAAAGCCTCATACAGTAGTGTTTCAACATGAAGTCAATGAGAGGTTTTTTTAGTAATAGGTTACAGGACTTAACTGTAATAATTTCCCTTAGCCTTATGAAATCATCTCTTGAAAGTGCTTTAAGATGCATGATCTTGACTGACTGACATGCGAAGAAAATAAGTTATTTTCTTGAGAGAACATTTATTTTTTGTTTTCTTGGAAGTACCCATCATTGGTTAGATTTTAGGATTTTTCTTCCATTACCACCATGATGCTGGCATACTGAGGAAAGAATAAAGGTAACTCATCTAAGCAAAGGTCGGAATTCCTCAGCAGTGGTGGGGGCAGAGAGGATCCATTGTCTTTTGGCTGGAGAACTAAAAGCATTAGATAGCAGGCACATTCCTGTCCTGATTGCTGTGAAAGGGAGGGAGTACACCTGCCTTCCTCCCGCCTCCCTGTTTTCTTTTTCAGGACGTTAGAAGGACCAGCCAGGTGGACTGATTTTTTTCGGCTGCTGTCCTGTGAGAGGACCCAGGGCTGCCTCTCTGGGGCTGTTTCTCCCATTTGTTGCCCCGGGCCCAGACTCTGCCTCTTGCTGCTTCTTCTCCCTCACCGGCTCAGTTCCTGTGTCCAGGTAGACCCTGCAGCAGCCTCCGTAGAAAGAGAGGAGAGCTCTGCCTGCACAGGCCCCAACACGGAGCCAGCTTGTCTGCTTTTCTTCCAATCACCTGCTGTTCCGTTATCAGACAAGCGACTCGCTCATCTCAGCAGCAAAACCAGGGGAATCCCCATTCTGCATGTGGTAAGCCTGCAGGGCTTGTCTGTTCCCCTTACAGCCGTGACCACATCAAGGAAAAGTACACGGAGGGTTCAAAGGGCATGGAGTTTGATGGGATGGTTTTTCTTGTTACTGTTGTGTTACTGTTTGTTCCTTTTTAGTATGTATACATATATATATATATATAAATAATTCTTGCTTCCTTTTCCTACATTTCTGATTGAAAGCCTCTTGATCTAAAGGGAATAGTAAAGTGGAGGAGTTTTTATCTCCCACTCCAGGAAGGTTTCCATTTCCCTGGAAGGTATTGTTCTAACCTAGGATTGTAAAGTATACAGGAAAAATAATATTGTTGATATACTGCATCCAAGATGGATTTCCTCTTAACTATAATGCTGAATGATTCCTTCAAAAATGCCTGAAGCAATTCGGTGTGTTGAGGAAAGCTACACAAAGAATATTACAGCTGCTCAAGTATAAAATAAATCTTAACTTTTGGTTTTTTGTTGTTGTTGTTTTTTTTTTAATGTAATATTTATACCCTTAAATATTCCAAATAATCATAGAGGTTATAATGGATGAATATGAAAGTATTTCTTTTAAATGGGAGCTCAACTAAAATCTTTAATAGGTATCCATTGATATTGACACTGGCTTCTCCAGTGATGCCGCAGAGAGTGTGAAAATAAAGACCTAAATTACTGTCATTTATGAAAAATAAAATTATTATAAAATCACAAAATTCATTTAGAAGTTACCTCTGGAGGTGATTTAATCCAAACTTGTCTTCAGAGGAGGTCAAATTACAGCAGGTTGCTAAGGGATGTGTCCAGTCCAGTTTGCTGTTTTTGAGAATGGGAATTTCAGAATCTCTCTGGATAAACTCTTCCTGTGTTGGATCACTCTCATGGCTGTGAAATGTGTCCTTGTATTTGATGAGAATTTCTAATATTGTAACTTGTGTTTATTGCCTCTTATCATATCATATTCCTCCAAGAAATGACTGAATCTATCTTCTGTAAAACCTTGGAACTTCAGCTCCAGCTGGGCTTTGGATTTCCCAGCTCCAACTCTGAACAATGGGCAATTCCTTTTGGATATCCCATCCCTGCTGCTGCTTGATGTGTTTCCTTTTTCACGTGAATTCATTCAGGTGTACTCTTTTCCCTATAGCTATGGAGAGTTTCTTTTAAACTACATAAATTACAGAAACAGATCTATTAAACTATGTAAAAAGCCCAGAGCTGAATGAATGGCATTAATTTCCAGACATTTATATACACACTGTATATTGTCTACTGGTAAAGAACAAGAAAATTGATTATAATGTAAAATGTCCTATTGTCCACTTCATTCATATTATGTTCTTTGCTGGCTGTTGGAGTGAGACTTCACAGCATTTTTGATAGTGCCAAACATTAAAAACATGTTTCTATTTAGCAGTTTTTGCTACAAAGATGAAATTCTAAGCAGCTTAGTGCATTGGTAGTTAAAAGGAGTATGGAATGCACCTGAGGAAAGATGCTAACAGAAAAGGGGATAAAAGAAGACAAGAAAATTACATCTCACCTTGGTGTCTCCTACGCTTTCTGTTGCTCTTACACTCTCAGTCACAAAACCAAAGTAATATTGATTTTGAGCCAATGAGGAAAAGAGGCAACAGCTTAGCTGAGACCATGCTCTGCAGTCTGTGCTATTTAGATGGCAAAACAGGCATATCAATCTCCAGTCCTTTTCTTTTTCCTTTTCCCTGGTGTGGTGTTTAAACTGAGGTGGAGCTTGGGCCAAACAACAGTTGAGTGGCAGCTTTATCAAAATCTTCTACAAGACTACATTTCCATCTTCTGGGGTGAACAGATTTCCTACCTACAGGGAAGTTAATGTATTTCCTTGGTAGATCTTTGTTGAAATTGAACTGGGGATGCAAGAACTCTGGATGATATTTTTGCTCTTGTTTATGAAATACAAGCATTTGGGGGAAGTTCTTCAAAAAGATGAGGGATTCAAGACTATCTGAACCCTGCTAAAAGGTACAGCACAGGATTTACAGGAGAGTTAAGTCGTGTAAGACCAGGGTGATTTTGCTGTATTTTGGAATATTTTTTTTGCAGGGGAGGTAAGGGAAAGACAAAAACCATAACGGTTATTATAGAGATTCTGGAACTGGCATAAGCAAGTAAATTAATGTCTATGGAAGAGAGGAGGGACCTGAGCATTTAAGGAAGGCCTTATACTAAAACAAATGAAGTAGCCAAGAACTAGGAGGTTTACATGAACATTATGAATCACTACCTTGTTCACTGACTGAGCATACCCATCTGATTCATTGTTTTGTATCTTAGTGAAATAAAATTTAAAGATTTTTTTGTTTTGAAAACAGACAAAGATAAACAAGGTTTTTCTCTGCTTATGGTTTGGATCTTCTGAATTTGTCTAAAGTGAAAGACCAGGTTTCTGAATTTTGTATCTAATGTGACTAAAACAGAAATTATATGGAAACAAATAAGCACAAAAGAAAAAAAGTCACTCAGCATCTCTTGGAAAACTAATAAAGATATTTAGAGAACCTAAGCTATTCCACTGAATTCATAGAGAGTTTCATGTGGCTAAAATAACAGATGCCACTTCAAAAAAGAGGAGTTTTTACACTTACAGTTTAAGCTGACAAGTCCTTATTCAAGAAAGCATATTCGTACACATGTAAGTCCACATATGCAGAAGTTCATTATAATAGGCTTATTCTCTCAGATTAGTTATCTTCTTGTCTCATAGGTAGTGATTTGATAATATAGGTTTAAATAGCACATGAGATCAGCTGCTACATTCTATCTAACTTTATTATCAGCAAATTTTGTCTATGTTGAGAGGATAGTAAGTAGTGAAGTTCATTTTGTCCATGTGACTGAAAGCCAATCTTGACCATAATAACTTACACAAATTACCCAGAAAGGTTGCAAACAACTGTGCATATAATTTTAAGGCTCCGTCAGATCACATACCTTGAATTTACTTTATCATTAAAAAGCTGTTTATTGCTTTTAAAAAGTTAAGGTTACCTTAGAATTAATTTAAGTACTACCACTTAACCCATAAAGACAGTGAAGGTTTCTGTGATTCACTCAGAGCTTCATAAAAACTGAAATCTTGCACACAAGACATACACACATACATATATACAAAAAGGAAACTGTATTCAAAAAGTTCAGTTATTGTCATGGATTTTCACATATCCATTACAGTAATGTAAGGATGGGTGTTCATAACTGGAAAATGTAAAAAATAGGTACAAAACTGTAGCAGTGTCAGTCTTCAGGAAAGAGGAAAAAGCTTTGTCAGGATGCATATTTATGAGTCATGTCAACTAGATTGCACCAAATTGACCTGATTGACAATGATAAAAAACAGCTACTTATATAACTTTGAAAGACATTGAAGTATATCAAATAAGTCATTACAGGGAAAATACTGGATAGCAATGATCTCAAGTAAAAATCAGAACAATAAATAATAAATACAATTATATAAATGAAGAGGGATAACCTGCTCATTTCTAAGCTCACCATAGATATCAAAGCTGATGACTTATAAGCACAATGTGTTATTACACTACATCACTACATTCTTAACTCATATTCTCATGAGTTAAGAAGACACATCATTCATTTCTGTCACTTAATTCACATAAGAAAGATAAGAAAATTTTCTGATACACATAAAACAAGAAACACTTGGCTGGAAAGTGAAAAGTAGATTTTCCGCAAACAGCAAAAGTGCATCATAACAATTGTATAGTTGGTACTCAAGAGAAGAAAAACTTTGGAAAACAATATAATTATTTGAAAACCAGAAACTTACCTAAATCAAGTACTCTAATTTATAAATGCAGTTTTAACCATGTGTTTTGAGAAACTTAGATACCTATAGCAAAACCTCAAACCCCTGAAACTCTGAAATTTACTACATACAACAGTGCCTTCTCATACAACAGTGAAAGCTGAATTGTATTTATAGAATACAAGCACTGTCTTTTAGAGAAAAATGAGCAGAGATGTTCCTATGTATTTTTCTAACTCTGCTGCCCTCGTAAATATTTGCAAGGCAGCAAAGCTATAAGCAATGTTTAACTTCAAAATATTCAACCAAATTACTGAATATAGATTTCTATACCAATATTGCGACCCAAAATATTATTCATACCTCTCTTTTCAATAAAGGCCAGTTTTTGAAATCAGTGCAGCAGATGGGCGCATAATGTACCTTTACATGTATTTATTTTGTCCCCCTTAAAACCTCTATTTTCAGTAACATAAAAATTAGATTGAGAGAATATTTCCTAATCTTTAAAAGAGGGAAACTCTGTATTTAGCAAATTAGATAACTGGGGAAAGGGATTTACAATATTTTAAAGTGTAGTTTGATAAATTAATGGAAGAAATCATATGGTAGCTTAGTGTGATTTTCAAGTTGTATTTCAAAGTTGTGATACGAGATCTTTGGTATGTAAATTTTTGATTTTGCTAAGGAGAATTGAAAAAGTGGATTGCTGTCTGCTCATCATGTTTGTACCATAGTTCTATTATACTAATATGATGCTTCAAGGCTTCTGTCTTTTTTTAAAATTCTTGATGATTTTTGATGTATTTTTGCCCTTTTTGAGGCACTGAATTGTCACAGGAAGATTGAATCGGACACAAGGAAGGCCAGTGTTCCCAGAGGTTTTAAATTTTCGAGTGACTCCCCTTGACCTGCTCATTTAACATGCTCAGCTAAATGGAATGGCAGATATCTCTGGAGTAGCTAAAGGATTCCTCTGTGGGTAAGATCCTTTTACCAGGATGCACAGGAAATTTCAAACGTAACAGTGGCTTTCACTGGATTAGACCATTGATGTTGCCTAATAAGCTCTCCGATTCTTTTCCTGCGGTTACTAATATTCACAGGTTTTCATTTTTTTTTTTTTTTATTTTCCCTATGATCAAGAGTCAAGCTTAGGATACTGGGAATTTTCTGGTGATAAATGGTTTTATGTAGAGAAAATGTTCCTAAATCTGCTGGCTTAAATATCTACCTCATGTATAAGGGAAACAAAAGAAAAGTCTTCAACCCTTTGTTTCAAAACCATATCTGAGATACAGTGTCCAAAAATGCAGAGAATATTTAATTATTAATATAACTTTTAATAGTTTAAATTTTTTTCCTTCCATTCAAAATCACATTGTCTAGACAGCGAAAGTTTGAATTTAAGTTTCTGTGCAGACATAATATACTTTAATTTTTTTTAGCACAAGTGGCAAAGCATGAGGGTAGTTTTAAAGGTGAATTTTAACATTGTGTATTTGTAGCTGCCCCTTGGCAACTCAAAAAATGTGGGAAAATATGCCTAGTGTTTTTGCTGATGATGGTAAATTAAAAAAAAATAAAAATTAACAGCTATTTCCCTTTTCTTCTCTGCCATTTTATTAGGTCTTTGAGAGAATAAAAAAATGGAAAAATATGCAAAAACTCTTATTTTAAATAAATTTCCATAATTAAGTTTGACTGCTTCTATTTCCAAATAACTACAGTTTTTTTTTTTCTAATTAACACTGGGAATTAGACACTGGCACTGACTGCTGTCTTTTCCTGCAAGAAATTGTGTACTTCTGCCCATTGAGTGTGTAAAGAATGTCAACAGGGTAACATGCACAACCAATCTGTTAGCTACATTTCTAGATTGTTCTTTTTATTGGGTTTATTCCCTCAGGAGTCAACAGTGCAACTACTTTAAAATTATATTGAAAATGTTGTAAAACATGCAGACTTCTGCCTTGATACCGGTATTTAATTTTAAGACTATATATTTAAAAATGCCATTTAAAATATTGTTTAATGGTTATGTCCAAGGGAGGGAAAACTGTCATAACATGAACAGTTAGTTAAAACAATTACTTTGATAAAAATTATAATATTATTCTCAGGATGAATAATATGCCCTCCTTTATCTGGATTCTTTTATTTCAATTTATTTCACAGGACGGTGTTAGCAGACATCATTGTGGGACATTGCTGACTAGTCCCTGCAAAAATCTAACACCCTCCACAGAAACCACTGTATGACTATTGGATCTGTGCCTGTTTCCTTGGGCAGGTAGATCTTAATACTTCTGATATCTAGAATATCTGTTAGCAAGCATGGATATTCATAAGATTAAAGCAAAACTTCGTATGTCTTTCCCTCAGCTTTCCTTTTTCACCTTTTCTTGTTGAATTCTTTCCTTGCATTTGCTGTGTAAGCACTGGAAAATATTACTGGAAAGGTGTGTGCATAGCTGCATTTAAGCACATTTTGACATGCTGTCATGGGTGAGCAAGGTGCTTGTCTTTTAGGTTAAGAGGGAGGGGTTTTTGTCTTTTAAAACTTCCATTTTTGAGAGGGGGGGAAACAGGTGAAGACAGCTAGATCCCTGTCCCAGTACCTGAGGAGTGGCGAGGTCTCTCCCGCACATTCCCTCGGGCCACGCAGGCGGTACGAGTGTGCGGGGCCATCCTGGCCCAGTTCATGGCTGAGCACAGAGCGCCCCAGGGCCACGCAGGCTGCCCTGGTGTGTGGCTGGCACAGGGCGCGGGCGGGGCAGCCCCATGCAGCAGGGTCGGCAGCAGAGCAGCCCACCATTGTGCAGAGGCTGGAGGCGGTGGCGGGAGCCGCGTGGGTCCACACCTGCCGCCCCCCAACCAGAGGTGAGGGCAGCGCGGAGCCACGCCTGCCAACCCCACGCTGGCTCCACCTGTGGCGGAGCGGTGGCCTCTCCTCCCCATGAGCGTGGCTGGGAGGTGTTTTGGTGGGAATGCCATATTGCCTCATGGTGAAATCTTGGAGAGGGGGCGGTGCCCAGTGCTGCCATCCAATGGGGAGGTGGCACAACCCGGAAGGGTGCCCTGAGAAAATGTGGGAATGGGTAGCCCATAAAAGCAGGAGGCATGAAGGTTTTGCCTCTTTCGGTTTCCTCGTGTCGCTGGGAGAGGGATGGTTGCTCTCTTTTTGGCTTGCTTTGGCACTGAGAGAGGCACAGCTCCCCCTTCTCAGTCCCTTGCCACACGGTGTCACCAGAGCTCAGGCAGTGCCAGCAGGGAATCACCTGGAGGCAACAGGAGTCATGGTATCTCTCCCCTTGGCTTCCCCCGGCAGTTCTTTTGCACTGTTGATTCTTTACCAGCAGCTCTAGAGTTGGGACCAGCAACATCCCTCCTTTCCTTGCTCCACAGCCCAGCAGCCAGCCTGAAGGAGCAGTTTGTTATTTTTCTTTTTTTGTGAATTGTTGTTGGGTTGTTTTTGTGTGACTAGTTTATGCTTATAGTGGTTTATACACGTCGTATAGCCCCTAGTGAATAAACGGTTCTGTTGTTGCCCTTCTGTTAAGTCTCTCGTTGCTGGTAACGCCCCCTAGTGTCCAGTCCAGGACACATGCACGCAGGGTAGGAAATGCATCCCTAGTGTATTTTGTATCTAATTACTTGCCCACTATAGCTCTAATTTTGGAACTTGGTGTTTTTGGAACCAATTTATACAGCTCTTATCTGCTTTAGACAATCTGCTGAAAGTTCATCTTTCAAGATTTTTTTTTAATAATTCATTAATCATGTTTACATATTTGCATAAAGAGCAGTGTATCAAGGCAAATGACTCATCTGTAAAAAGGAGTAGAAAGGTGTACTGACATTACACCTTCAGTCACTGTTAAAGCCTAGTCCATTAACTTTAGTAGAAGAATGTCAATTTACCATGTGAGAACTTTCTCTCTTCTGTAAGTTAAAAAGCTTCTTATGTTCAATTCTGATAGTTTACACTAAACTCTGAAGAGTTTTATACAGTAATAATAGTAATATGGTAATAATTCCCTTATGCACTTTGGTAATGTGAATAGCAAGTAATGTAAGAATTAAAGTTAATAAGAATTTTAGAACAAGGTTGCTTTTCAGATTTAAACTGCACGTCTTTATTACAAACAATTTGATAGGGATTTACCCTATGCAAAGAGATAGATGTCAATTTTGTTTTCATCTGAGCTTGTCTGTCCTGAGACTCATGTTAAATTAGAAACAGGAAGATTAAAAGTAAGAAACTTTGGTCTGAATGCATTTGACACTATCTTAATAAATTTGGCAGAATCTGAACTTTAAAAGTGCCTCTCGTTGTCCAGAAACACAGCTGTTTGATTGACATCATGCTACAAATGGATTCCCCTGCATATAAATGAATAGCCCTGACTGCAGATTAGGTCCTGAGTACATGAGAAACCAATCACCAAGGAGTCCTAGTCTCTTACAAAGGCAGGCATAATGTGCTACTATATCCAGGTGACCTGAAAGACTCTGCTTGTAATAAAAAAAGAAAAAGTAATAAACCCCTTTCCCCACTACTGTGAATTTCCACTATTCAGATATACAGGATTTTCTCCCATTTGAATTATCATGTATTCATTTGACATTCTTTGAAGTCCTTACTCTCCTTTACATATATTTAATCTTTTCCCCTTTTGCAAATTCTCTTCTCCCAGTTTTTCACTCCATTTCCTACCAAAATCTTGCCTTCTGGCCATCTGAATCTTTCTTCGTTGCTCTTTCAAACATCTCTTTTCCACGGTTCACTGACATCTTCCCCCTCTATTTATTACTTCCCATTTTCTCTAATACCAATCTTCCCCCTCCCCCCCCCCGCCCCCCACTTTCATACTGCTGAACAAATATAAAAATAACCATATGGTCTCTAAGGTGACTAGCAGTATTCTCAGGAAAATTCTCAGTATTCTCCGGAAAAACTTTTGAACAGAGCAAGGATAGGGTGATGCATCCACTAGTATATTCCCCTGAATTTCTACAGGGTGTCATAAAGGAACATTTTAAAACAGTTTGCACACCTTATTTGTATTTAAAATCTATTGATGGGCTTTTCTTCCGTTAAGTTACATAATTGTTCTTTGAAGCCAGTTACACTGATCTTATCTGCAGCACTGTTTTTCATTTGAATAAACTTCCTTGGCTTGTGAGAAACACTGAATAGTCATTTTCTGTCCATATTTTCCATGCCATTCATGATTGCAAAAACAGATCATATCCCTCCTCATCCAAGAACAAGATGAGGAGCCTTTTCTGTTCTTAATCTCTTATACATAAGCCTCGATCAGCTTTTTAACCCTTTTCATTACCCTTTTCTACTTCTATTATATCACTCTAAGATTGGCTGATCATTTCAAAATGGACAAATCATTCAAAAGGTGAGGAGGTATCACTGATTTGTGTAATGGCACCAGCTCCCATTTTTATTCCTTGTCAACTCAGTTTCTTGAAGAACCTGTGATAAGGAACTTGGTCTAAAATTTTTTTTAAAATTCAGAACTATCACTTGGATGGCAGTTTATCCATATGTTTACTGACTATTTTGAACAGCTGTGAGCCCCTCTGCAAGAACCATAAATATTCTTCCTTTTTATCCATAAATTAGTTCTATACTTGATCAGATTTTTATTAATTTGTCTCCACTTCAGAAATCAGATTTATTCTTAGACCCTTCCTGTTATTCTTTGATAGATGTTTTCACTTTTCCCAGTTTCTATAATTCTAGAAGATGGGCTGACAAAACAGTTAAGTAATCAGTTAATACTTATTTTTCATATTTAACATCTAGTAAAGCTAATCCATCTCTTTCAATGTTTCTTCACTTAGGTACTCAAAATATCCCTTCACTGTAGCAACTAGTTGTTTCTGGATCCCTCAGTTCCTTCTTGTTTCAACAAAATTCTTCTGGTTGATGCGTATCCACATTCCTATTTTTTGTGTGTTATCTGACAGATTCTAGTATGAAATCTGAGTTCTGCTAGGCCAGCTGCTTTCTAAGTCTCCTGAGTCCCAGGTATCTCCAGGCCAGAGATGCATCAGAATACATGAAAGTTTCTTATATTACAAATATTAATTTATTCCCTTTGATGATAAAAGAAGATACTCTCTGATTCCTTCACTATAAAAATATCCCAGAAGAAACTATTTATCCAGTTTTCAATGTAAAGTTCAAAAGAAGTTCTGTAAAATAACGTTGGTTTGGGTTCTATGTTTAAAATGTTGTTACATTTATATTTTTTATTTGTACAACTTTTCAATAGACAAAACAGCAATGGACAAAATTGCAATGTTATATTTCAGGAGTAATTTTCACTTAAAGTCCAGATCAAGCATGAGAGGGAAAAAAAACCCCCACAAGTAAATAAAACCTAATGTGAATAAAATAAATTAATTTATTAAGGACCTACTTTAGTTTTTCTGTTATGCAAGCATTTAGATATTTTTATAAGTACCTTCAAATATGATTTCCTTTTAATCTCTCTCAAACTTGCATTCAATAAAGGTGTCTTGGGTGTCTAATATTAATCTATAAGGTGAAATCAAAAGTCAAGAGCTCATTTAGGTTAGACATTGGAAAGAAGTTTTTCACAGAAAGAATAATAAAATATTGGAATAGTCTGCCCGGGGAGGTGATGGAGTCACCATCCCTGGATGTGTTTAAAAAAAGGCTGGATGTGGCACTTGGTGACATAGTCTAGTCTAGTCGAGGTGTTACGGCAAGGGTTGGACTCGATGATCTTGGAGGTCTCTTCCAACCTAGCAATTCTGTGATTCTATGATTTTAGGTTTGTTTTTGGTTTTTTGTTTGTTTGTTTTTGTTTTTGTTTTGTGATGGAGGTGAAAGACTCAGATCTTTAAAACAGAGCAAGAAAACAGATTAATTTGCCTTAGTGTTGTAGGTCCTTATGATAAAATCACTCTAGTAGCAGAAGTCAACAAATAGCCTCCATTAAAATGCGGATAGATAGATAGATAGATAGATAGATAGATAGATAGATAGATAGATTAGATGATAGATGGATGGATGGATGGAATCCCTACTAAATTGAGTAGTTTTTTGAGGATGAATGTGCTAATTACTGAGTGAAAATTCAAAGTGCTAAGAAAACACTTCTCTCTCCCAAATAATGTTAATGATCAAATCAGTGCTAAAAGATTATTTTTCCTTTTATGTTTCGAACTGTTTGAGGTTATGTATTTAAAAGTAAGTCCAGAGAACTGAGAACCAAGAAAATTCCAGTGTCTAAAGACTCACAGTTATATAATGAACAAAGGGAAAAAGGAGAGCAATATCAATGCAAGGCTCCCCTCAGGGTCACCTGCTTGCGGTTCTGCCAGAGAGTTACTGTATTGTATGAAACATTGCCTCTTGACCTGCATGAAAGAAATGTGCATCTGATGGAGTATGAGAGGGCAAACAATCTGTATGGACTGTTTCTGTGTGCACTCCAGGAGAGAGTGTGGGGAAGAAAAGAAAGAATACAAGGCTTCTATTAAACATGAAGAGAGGAAAAAAACCAGTAACCTCCAGCAAATGCCAAGATGACTGTTCAGTTACAATGCAAGAATGTATGGTCCATGCCACATGATGCATTTCCACCAGTGCTTGAACATCGCAACTACCTTTTTGAACTGAAATTAGGAGAGAGACACAAAAATGACTGAAGACTTCAAGTAAAACAGACGTGATCAAGGATATCAATCTAGAAACCTTGACAATTGTATTTAATTTTAAAAAGTGAGGTAATTTCAAATGGAAATCAGCTGTCCACAACTGACACTTAGATCATAACTACATTACCACTAGTTTCCCTTATTTCCTTTTGATATAGTTTCCACTAACATCTAGCAGCATTAAATGAAGAGACTTTAATTCAGGATCTTCCTGTAAATAGCTTCCAGCCTCCTTCCATTAGATTTTATTGTAAATTCATAGCAATTTATTTCACAGCCAGGTGAGAATGAACACATAGTTCAGTTATCATAAGATTATTGGGAAAATGTCATATTTTACTTTCTATTCAGCTATGAGATCATTGCCTTACAAATCTACATACTTTATATAAGGTATGCATATTGTATTTTATACAGTATGTGTTCAAACTGTTTTCAGTGAGCAAAGGAAAAAGGCTTTGAGATTTTTACTACTTCACTGGCTTGTATTTTCAATACCAGCCTAATTTACTGACAAAATGCTTGTGTTAATGTTGGATCAATCATTAAGAGGTACTTGAAGTCCTCTTTCCAAGTTGGACATTTCAAATATTGACTGGCTTACATTTTTTCTGTTATTATAATGGTTTCTAAAAGGTTTTGTGAAGTGAGAACAGGTAAAAAATAAGCTGAGTTTCCAATTACAGTGACTAATTCATAATTGTAAGAAGGATCCAGGTAAAATAGATACCTTAAATGTACTTCTTTACATTCGTTTGATTTTGGAAGGCAGTTTGCTAATGCAGGTATCTACTGGGTAAGTCTGAGAATGGAAATAATTTTCAGACAGTTTGACACAGCTCTGTAGTACCGCGCCACTCAAAACTCCTCAACTTAAGACTCATAATGCTTTCTGAGGCCTTGAAATGTACACAATTCTTTTAAATGCATTTAGACGAAGTTCCAAAGGAGGACAAATTGAAGAAATCACTACTAGTGGCAATTCTGACCTTGATAGCATGAGGAGGCATTGGAAGAGAATTAAAAATAAAAATTATCCAGTGACATTGACCTTAACAAGAGCCAGGACCCATTGCTTCAACTGACTAGTTATGCAACAGTCTGAGCCATCACCTTATCTTTTATAAACATATGCTTCCCTGTCATTATTCTTGAATACAACAGGGAGATTTTTCTGAATACTATATAATTGAATCTATAATGTTTTCTTCACAAGTTCTATTACTTTGAAAATTGAAAATCTGCAGGGGAATGCTTCTTGCTTTAGAAACAGAGGAGGGAATTGCTTTTCAATGCCCAAGCCAAACCACTCATTTCATAGAATTATTTCATATTCAATAAATGCAAAATCTAGAGATGTTACTATGAATAAGCAGTTTTCAGTGAAGTCCTTAAATTATCTCACCAACAAAGATTTGCACAGAAGCCAAAGCTCGAAGTCCTTTATTAGGCAAAGGTTTTACTGACTCCTTAAGAAGCAGCTTGATAGCAGCTTAATATCAACAATGCCTTTCTGGAAAAACATTGTGGTTTGGTTGTGGAATGCCTTAAGAAGAGTGCAAACAGTCAGGCCACTCAGGGACCACTAGTTGCATTTCAATGTCACAGTATTCATTCTGCATCATCAGTGCAAGAAAAGGCCACAAAATTACATAAGCCATGAAAAATGCAGCTGCAGCATTTCCTGTGTTTGAAACCAAGGCTTACACTGTTTTTTCATACTGTATAAATAAACTAGTAATCCTGCAAGTGATTTAACTTGAATTTGGCTCTGCTGTGAGCAGGGAGAACTGAATGACATGACCTCTAAAGGCCCCTTCCAACCAAATAATTCTAGGATTTTTAGCATGAATTGAACTTTATAATACAAGTTTTGAATTTGTAATGCCTGAGAAGATGCAGATTCAGCTGGTATAAAGTAGCATAGTCTACTGATGAAATGGATCAGTCAGCAATGAAAAATATTAAAGTAAAACCTGGAGTCCAACATTTGGCAGTGAAAGAAATACTGAATATTAGGGTCTATTGTAAATTATTAAGAAATTCTAAAAATAAACATTAGTATGTTATTATTTCTTTCTCCTTTGAGGAACATTACTTACTGAAAGTAATATGGGAAACACATATGAAAATTCATGGGTTTAGAGATCTGGGATGCTTAGCTAGTTGAAAAAAGAGAAAGACAAAAATATGTAACATGTTCAGCAATTTTGAAAAAGTAGAAAACAGAACGTATCAGAGTGTACTCTGACAGGCAAAACCAACCTGTAACCAGAACACATAGGAATATATTTGCTAGATAAAAAACCCCCATTAAGATAAAATGTATATTGTGTAAGGCCAGTAAAGCAGAACATAGGAATGTAGAGTATATTGTATAAGCTGGATAAAGCAGAACCCCCAGG
The DNA here is from genome assembly GCA_013399895.1 of Serilophus lunatus. NCBI lineage: Eukaryota > Metazoa > Chordata > Aves > Passeriformes > Eurylaimidae > Serilophus > Serilophus lunatus. The sequence continues at coordinate 701,577 of VXBA01001957.1, read as the reverse complement.
GACCCTTGCCCAGACCCCTGCCCAAGACCACCTAGAGGCATGGACTAATTATAATATGGAGTGAGGGAGCGAGAGGAGGCAGAGCGTAGGCAGAGGGTAAGTGGGAATGGGAGTGTGGATCTGTAAGGTTTGTGTGTACTTAAGCATGAAACATTTCTTGACCAGATGGGCATGTATAGTGGAGAGATCCCCCATGCCCCCCAGCTGGAATAAAACATACCTGCACTACATACCTGCACTACAATTTCTGACTCAAGATGTTTCTCATTAAAAAAGCCTACATATCCTTATTCACTGTTTTTCAATAAAGAATGTTCAGCTTTTACTCTTTCAGGAAACCTGCAGAAGTCAGTTGCTTGATTCTACTACTGTCAGTTATTGTGAATAGGGCTCTAATGCTCATTCAGTCTCCAATTTCACTAGTAAATGGTATGTGCAACTTCTGTGAGTGAGGCCTCAGAATGTGTTCCTTCTCATAAAATTCTTAGGTCCAAACTCCAGATTACTTTTGTGACAGCAATGATGACAGAAGGGGAGGAAAATTTAACCTCCTCCCTTGTCTTTGCTGAAGAAATATACTACTGAAAGCCAAATTTAAAATTAATAATGACATTCTGACTGCATCAAGAAAAAGTTTGAAAACACTGGAAAATGCTTCAATCACTTATCCCCTTATTTTCTTCTCTGTTTGACCACATTCACCTATATATATATTCATAGACTATTTATATACCTTCTGTTTGTATATTTTATGTTCATTGAGTTCTGGGTAGTTAATCACGTCCATACATGTTAAGACTAAATTTGTTGCTAGTGGAACAAACATATATAGATTTGAATCCAACTTCAGTTTTCTGTATTTGATGCCAAAGTTCTTTGGTTGAGAAATACATAATAGCACTCATTGTTACTGATTGTATCACTGTATCACAAGAAGTTTGACAACAACATTCTATTACCAAAGTAGGAAGTTAATTTACTCTTAACTCCTTAAGCGAATACCTGTTTCCCTGGAGAGAGATCAAAATCCTACTTCAATATGGTCTTTCTGCCTCCTTTTTTCCCCCCACATATGCTAAATATGAAGTCACCAAACCTTGGGTTTCAATCTGAAAGAATGTATGGACACATTTAGATTATATTCTCACAGGACCTTCTGTACTTTTGGAAGAGTTATATTTACAGGCTGAGGAATCTCACTGAAAGCATCACTCTCCCAATTAACTGGGTGCACAATGCATTCTACACATTTGCCAGTATTTTCAGCTGTTGCAAATGAGGAGGAATTTGTAATGAACCAAAGACTCTGATTGCTTCTTTTGCAAATTATTTGATCAAACTGAAGCAGATATAGAATTAGACAATTCAGCAGATAATTTCTTCTTCAGCAGAAGAAAGTGACAAAATCTTCAAAAATCTCACTATTTTGTAATCCATTGTCATTATTTTATCAGGAAATATTTTCCTATTATAAATGCTTTAATCAGCTAAAAGATACCAATCGTTAGCAAGCAGTTCAAAGCTGTCAAAATTTTTTTACTATGCTACTTTTTCTTGACACTACAATTTATCACTTGGCTAACAACAAACAAAGAAACAATCTGCTCTCTTAACAAGGACTTTGGCTAGCACTGTGTTAATATTTTCAGCAAAATTCAAAACCACAAGGCCTTCTCTCTGTTTTGGATTTCATGATGAACTCTGTCCATGTTCACTGTCCTTTAAAGTATGCCTAAGATCAATATTGCACTAAAATAAATGTATTTAATGATTTTAGTTCAAAATCATATAAATCTTCTGGTATCAGTTAGGAGCAGACAGAGTAACTTTTCTGGACCTCTGAGAAATCATGCATGTAGCCCTTTCAACCAGAGTTTAATGAATTCAGATAAGCTTTGGGATTGTATTCAAATTTTCAGAATCTTACCATCACTAACTTTAATGATAATGATCATTTAAATAAATGGTCTTTCAGTTTCTAGACAGACAAGTCATGTGATATTTAGTCTGATATGCCTAAAGCTCTCACACTTTCTCTGGAAAATCAGCATGACTGGGTGCCCTTCTGGAGTGCCTGTACACTAATGCATGTGAGATGGAGAATAAACTGAGGAATTTGAGGTGAATATGCAATTTCAGGACTACTGTCTCATTGGGATCACAGAACTATGGTGGGGTACCACATACAACTGGAATGCTACAATGGATAAATACAAAGTCTTTAAGAAGTGCACATCAGGAGAGCAAGGAGACTTGCTCAGTTCTTACACTGATCTTGAGTTACCTTCGAAAATTCACAGCAAACAGGAGAGGTTCTTGAGAATCAGAACATATCAAATCACAGAATCACAGAATTTGCTGAGTTAGAAGGGACCCACAAGGATCACTGAGTCCAGTACCTGACACAGAACCATCCCCAAGAGTCAATACCCTGTGCCCAACAACTATCATCCAAACGCTTCTTGAACCCTGTCAGGTCTAGTACTGCGATCATTTCCCTAGGGAGCCTGTTCTAACACCCAACCACCTGCTGCATGAAAAACCTTTTTCTAATATCCAACCTGAACCTCCCCAGATACAACTTCAGGCCATTCCTTTGGGTTCTGTCACTGGTCACCACAGAGAAGAAACCAGTGTCTGTTCCTCTTCTTCCCCCACAAGGAAGTTGTAGACTGCAATGAGGTCTCCTCTCAGTCACCTCTTTTCCAGGCTGAACAAGTGAGCTCAGCTGCTCCTCATACAGCTTCACCTTCACCACCTTCATTGCTCTCCTTTGGAAACTCTCAAATAGCTTAATATCTTTCTTATATTGTGGTGCCCAAAACTGTACACAATGTTTAAGATGAGTCTGCACCAGTGCAGAGCAGAGCAGAGCAGGACAATCACCTCCCTCCACCAGCTGGTGATGCTTTTCCCGATGCTCTCCAGGACATGGTCAGCCCTGCTGGCTGTTCCTACCTCCCTACAGGAAGGGCAAAAATGAGGAACTAGGGAATGACAGGCTGGTCAATCTCACCTTAATCCCTCAGAAGGTGCTGGTACAGATAATTCAACACTCAGTTATATATCATTATGGTGTTTATCTTTCATAATAATTTTTATCCGAATTAAAAATATCTAAAAATACTTTTGCAAAATTTTAAAAATGGTAAGCTGATTTAGAAGCTTTTTGCCCTTCAGCCTGGCTGAAATGGGACTTAAAACCAACTCTCAAGCACTTTTCTTAAATTTCCTTGTATATAAAAGCTAAATAACCTGAATTTCTGTTAAAAGAATTATAATTGAAAAATCTTCTCCTGACTCTATTTGACTTACAAATTTTACTTTCTAATTAATTAAATAAGATATAAGAGAAAAAGTTGTATAAACGTGTTGGACACAGTTCTAGAGCAAATTTGTCCACAGAATTCTCCCTATTTTAAGTGACATATATTATATTATTGGCAGAACACAGGTACACCTTTACGTAAAGATTAGAATAACTTGCTGGAGCCTTCAGAACAATTTTAAGGAAATCACTTAGGAAAGGAAGATTTCAGATTACCCCCAGATATAGATTATGCTCTACATTTTATTAGAAAAATGCTGAACTAGAATTACACATTAATTGAAACCATACTGCCTGTTTAGGGATTGGAGATTGTTACTCGATCAGTTATACAATCCTTCTATGGATTTTATCAATATAAATTAAACATTATTCTTTTATTTTTAGTTTTGCACACAGCAGGACTTGCAGTTGCATTTCTGCACATGATTAGAATGTTAAATAACAGCTTTGAAGACCATTTTATTTATTTTTATTTTTTTGAGCTTGTTATTAGCACAAAGGGAAACAAATAAAAATAGTGAAGATATACTGACCATTGAACTTAAAAAAAAAGAGCAGTGAAGAAGTCCGTAAATTTAAAAATAAAAAACCCTCTAGGATTCACAGTGAGTGAGTCTTTCACAGAATTACGGTAATTCCTTAAGGGATATGCTTAATATTTTGGGGATTCACTTTAGCTAGGTAGCTGGATAGCTTGAAATCTTAAAGGACCAGAGTGGCCTGTGTTCAAGATGTTAGCATTTTTCCATATAGATGAGAGGGAAAGTAAGACAAAACATAGAGTTAGGCCTCCCAGAGGCAGGACCTGGGAGGGGACAGGTAATAAAGGGAATTCTTTTGGATGTTTAAGGGGCATAATAGCAAGATGGACTTTAGTTGGATAGTATGATGGGTGGTAAATAAGAAGGTTATAAATGTGGAGAGATTGCTATTCTTTTTCTCTTTGGATCATGGGATCTTCACCAGTAAAGCTGTTCTTCCCTTCCCCTCTTCAAAACGGTGTGTTTGTCTCCAAGCAACAATGGCTTTTAAAATAAATTTAAATGAGATACAAGTCTTTCAAGAGAAAGACATGTCTTTCTTGTGCTAAGTGGTTTTCTTATTCTTGTGTTGAGAGATTTCCTTGTCCCTCAAATATCAGCATACTTCTTCACTTAGACTTATTGCTATTGTGTAAGTAGTCCCCGACTTTTATGATGTTCAGAACTTGGTAACTCAGTGAATTACAGAAAAGCACAATTGCTGTGATGGCATCTTTTCCAATTAAGGCCTCTGCAGAGATGCCAGTTTAACAAATGTATTCAATAACATTTCCAGGTGTAGGGATGCTGACTCATATTTCAGTACAACATACTGTGTATAGATTGTCCTTGAACTCTAAATGTCATAACACTAGGGATGTGTTGCAAGGCTAACAAACAAGCAAACAGGCTTACTATGCATTCAAAACAAATATTAAATTCCAACAAACTGTACTGCTGCATGAGAGCTAGCCAAGAAATGTAAGAATGTTAACCTTCTCTAAAACCAAAATAAATATAAGTGATTCTTATGTTTTTAATATAAACTTCTTTTTATCTGTCAGACAGATATTGAAGTCTTGTTCTTCACCTAAAATTCCAGATTTCACATAAAAGGGCAGAATAAAGACCACTTCTGGTAAGAGAAGAGAGTTTCCAGAAAAAAAGAGAGAGAAGTGGAATCAAAGGAAATGAATGCCTTTGCTGAGAAAAGCAGAAAAGAATAGGACCCTCTTAGTTCTGGTTGCATTCATGGTTAGATTTTTAAAATGTCTCTGTCAAAACATTTATACAGAAATGTCAAAAACTTTCCAACACAAGTGACCAGGCTCCTTTTAGCCATTCATTTTCAATTTCAACTTTCTGAATAATAAAAAAAAAGCATTGCCAAGAAACCCATGTCCCACACACAGAGATTTAACTAATGAGTCCTTTTATCCCGAGACATATGCTATCACAGCTGGGGTAACACACAACTGACTAAACTTTGTAATGGAAAATGACTTTAACAGGCAATTGAAAAAATAGTTATGCATTGGTTCTTTATGTTATGAGCCTTCATGTATTAATGGGTAGTATGATGGGATAGGTTAATGTGAACAAGTCAACAGTCAGAAGGCTGGCCAATGCAACACACACTAACCAACATTTCACAAGGAAACGAGAGACATGGATACCTAGGGATTCACGTACTTAGTTTTGCTTATTACATACTTATCACGTACTTATATTTGCTTATTTTTTTCACCATGAATTGAGAGGTTTATTTTATTTCAAAACTATTCACAAAGTGTTTTATTGTCATATCACACATTAAAAAAATAGCCAGCTACTCCTAAGTATTTGTCTGGTAACATGTGAGCACTTTTTCACAAATAATTTAGACATATTTTTATCTGTTATAAATGAATTATTTGAAATGCATGCTAGTGTATTTCTGGTTTTCTGTCTGGGGAGTAAAAAAAGTCTTAATTTCCTCCATCAAGGGTGCTATTCAGAGAGAGAAATTTGTTTTCCAGACTTTGGGAATGCATATCACATCTCCAAAAGGCATTAATGGAGATCATTTTCTCAGGTCATTATTTTGTATTCCTGTGGATAGTGCTCTACACAGGGTGATCTGAAGATCATTAACTGTGATCCAAATTATTTTGGAGGTAACTGCAAATACTTACACTTCCACAAGTGATTCAATTTCTAACAGGAAACTACCTCATATGATTTAATGATATTTTTGTACCCCATTTTTATATCTAAAATATAAAGGAGAAAAGTGTGATTTTTGTAAAATAAAACGCAAGCCATAATTTTGCAATGTGAGGAAAACAATTAATGCACACACCTTATAATATTTTTTTCAATCTTCGTTCCCAAACATTCTTTGATTAAGAAGCACTCATTTGCATATAGTTTCTATTCACTTGGACTTATTTTAAAGCTGGGAATCCAAGGATTTTATTTTGCCTTCAAAATATGCACTGAGAACCAGTTTTGAGGGCAGAGTGGTGCTGTGAACGCATCAAAGTTTCTCTATCCAGCCTGCATCTACTGGCTTTCCTACACAGAAAAACTGGAAAGCTGGCATGAGAATATGCATGACATTTGCTTATTTGTGATTCTATAAGCAGAGGGGAGCATCAGTCAGAGCACAGCAGAGAATTTTTTTTTTGCAGAAGACTATTTTGCGTCTGGTATGTAAAGCCGATAGCCATCTCCAGTAGTGTAACAAATGGTGGACTTTAAAAACATGGACATTCTGAAGAACTGAATTGACATCTGCTGTACATTAGAGGATTGCAAAAGAATGATTGTACCTCTCCTTCTAGTGCTAAGCTTATCTGAGTCCAAGGTGGGTAAATCAGGTAAACAGGCCTGATAAGACACCCTTCCCCAGAAATCCTCCAAGGACATTTTAAAGTGCTTGTTTGTGGAAGAAACCATCAAAACTAGAGGGAGGTGGTCCAGAGGGAAAGCCTTCCTCTGAAGTCTCTGAAGCACGTTCAGAGACACAAAGCTAATCTACACTGCAAATACTGCTATAAATAACTAGCTCCTGTTAAATAACTAGCCAAATTACAACAACATGGAAGTCAAGTGCCTTTAGAAGTAAGTCCTCCCATCTGCCTTTTTCTCTTATGTAAACAGGCAAATGCTTAGACCATTCTGAGTTCCGTGCTTACACAGGTTTATTGTTAGTTCTCCAGCCTGACTACTTGCAAGGTAGCTTTGCTACTGCTATACTAAAAGTGAAGCAGCAACCTTATGTAGTTCAAAAGCTGGGCAAATAGCTGTATCAATCCAAACCCCATGTAGCTGATGGCTAACATCTTGCCAGATAGCGTGAAAAGAGGTTTCTTACAGGTTTCTTTGATTCCTCTGTAGTATTTTTGTCCTAAATAAGGGATGTGGAGCTGAAGGTGAGATGGCAAGATCAAAAGAAAACAGCTTGAATTTCTTCAGACAATGTGTAGATAACCTGTGGAAATCATGTTGCAGAATGCTGTATGGGTAAAAAAGGCGGCTACATAAATGTTAAAGTTAAACTTAACTTTCAAACTGTTGCCTGTAATCCCCAAAGCCTGATGCATTATTAAGGCAACTCACAAGAAGTATGCAGGCAGATAGCCAACAAGATATTAGTAAATATTAGAGACTACAGAAACTCTGGAATGCCCTTATTTAGTCCAATCAAATTATTTTATTCCTGGAGGCCATAGCCTTCACAGATGAACAGAAAACCTCAAGTAGCTGACAGACTCCCAAGCAGTACACACACAGAGCAGTGCTACACCATACTGAGCAACCAAGGACAAATGAGAAAACAGAACCACAGTTCTATAGGGTCACGCATTGATGAAGCAGAAAACAAAAACTGCGATACCCAGATAATGTTTACATGTTGCTATCTTTATATGGTTTTACCTAGAAAAAAACCCTGGAGGAATACCAGGGCTACAGTTCCTGTCTTCATATAGCATGACTTTTACAACAGCTGTTTCTTCAGAATGATGCATTTTTTCTCTACCATCTGTATTTCCATGAGTATACAAACCACACAGTGTTTGATATGCTGCTTATTTAGACAAAAATAAAATAAAACGTATTTTTAGCACTTTGAGTCATTTGGCCTTATCTCCTATTTATTTGGAACTTTCTCACTTGGGTAAGTCCCATGTGCCAGAGGGTACAATCAGGACATTTCTGTTTCATTCATATGTTTTAAGTAGAGTCTATCACATGCAATGAAAAACTTGGCATCTTTAAATATGATGAAAATAGTGGCAATATTTGCTATCCCCAAAAGTGTAAGCCATGGGGATATGTTTATTTTTCTTTTGTCAGACTTTGCAATTAGTCATATGATACACTTTAAACTGGAGTTTTTGTTGTATCAAGATAGGGCTTATATATTAAATTCACTTCCCAGAAGAAGGAAATTATCTACTGGAATCTTACAAAAAGACTGAAAGAACATCTTACTGAAAGCAATCTTATTAAAATCAACCTATTTATTGATAGAAAATATGAGCTTCCTTTTAAAACACTCTGAAAATATGTATTTTTGATCTGCTAATGTTTCACAGTGAAAACTGAAGACGTTTAACATATTGGGTGGTTTAGAGTAATACATTGCCTCTGAGAAGGACATACTAGATCTTGATTCTTGATTGTGAACACACCACCTTCATATAATTTCTAGCAGCGCACAGAATAGAAGTATTTGGCTTTTGTCCACTGGAATTTTTACATAGGCAAGGAACACTCACACTGATTATCCCCTCCAAAACCCCTTTCTTTGGCAGTGCCTAGCTGAGCAATGATACTTCTCCATAATGCTCTCTCAATCTTCAGAAAGTTGCTTATTAGAGAATTCCTGAGTCAGAAGGGTTGCCTATTTCTTAATAGTTCTCCGTGGGAATAAAAGGGGAAAAAATTGCTTTTTTGGTCACATTTTATCATCCCCAGCATCTCATGGCATGGATTGCCATGGCTTGTCTACAGAATGTATGAATGATCACCTCCTTTTCTGAGTATTGAGGCAAAAACCTGCTAACCTTATGTGATGTCTCCTATTTCTTGTACTGAAAGAAAATGCAACCAATTCTTTTTTACCCTGACACTTCTGAATTTAAAGAAATCTATCACATTGGTCATGTTTTCCAGGTTTAGTCCATTTTTCTCCTTGTACAGAAAGTGTCTGACGACTCTGATCATGTCACCTTCTGTTTTGAAAATTTAGGCGTTCTACAGCTTTAGGTAATGCTGTTTTCAAATGTTTTGCATATGCTTTTCCTAATTAATCACGTCAGCTTCTTTTTTAACCACTAAGAACTCTAATTCAACATTTTCTTCTGTAATTCCAGGAACTAAATTCTAATTGACAAGTCAGTTTAGAGCCCATGAATTTATTTTTAAAGTTCAGGTTGCTTTGTTGCACATCATTCAACTTTATTCTATATAGAATTTTATCTATGTTTCTTCATAGAATTGTTTGGATTTGAAGGCGCCTTAAAGACCATGGAGTTCCAACCCCCTGCCATTGGGAGGAGGAGCAGCTTGCACTAGACCAGGTTGCTTGAAGCCTCATCCAGCCTAGTCTCGAACACTTCCAAAGATGAGGCTTCCACAACTTCTTTGGGCAACTTTTTGCAGAGTTGCACCACACTCCTCCACAGTTCATAATATCTAAATCGTCCTTCTTCAGCTCAAAGGCATTCCCCCTTGTCCTATCACTACACACCCTTGTAAAAAGTCCCTCTCCAGCCTTCTTGTAGGCCTCTTTTAACTACTGGAAGGCTGCTATAAGACCTCCCCAGAGCCTTCTCTTCTCCAAGCTGAACAATCCCAATACTTTATTATTTTATCACTCTTTTAAGATCCTTCTGAAATTCTTCATTGTTAGTTTTTGAATGACTTCACTACCTAGAATGTAACAGTACTGAAAGCAAATGTGGTCCTGTTATTCACTCAACTTTTCAAATTTTTTTAGCAAATTTATAAAAATTCTCAGTACAAAATTCTCGGTTGAGACTCCACTAGCAATCTCCTTCCACCATAGCAGTTACTACCATTCACATATTCCTACTATGTCTCTTCTGCTACTTGCACAAGGCAGATACATCAGTACTTATTGCCTTGTAAGCAATGCTGTGACATATAGTCATGACATGCAGTATGCCAGCTGCTGTGCCCACCAGAGGTGTGCAGCATCCTGTTAAATAGCAAATACTATTCTTATAAGTCATAGTAATAAATTAGTGGTTTTTAACAGTAAATCCACAAAAGAATAAAAATAGCTTAAGAACATGTAGAGAACTCAGACTAATGCTTGCACATTCTATTAAATTCTATTAATTTTCTTGTCCCCAGGGAAAAAAAAAAGTGGCATGGTAAAGATTTTACTGCAAGCCAGCAAATATCTGTTCATTCAGTCTGTAAAGCCTTCAGTGAGGTCACGTAATCACCTTCTAATGCCTACAGATTAAGAGTATTTTGGTGTTCCTGGATCATTGCTTCCCATGCATAAGCACAGTAAGAATTAATGGACATCCTGGGTAACTCACCAATATCATTAGATATTTTGAATAAGTAAGAAACTATGTTGGCATTCTAGTTGTCTATTTTGTAATGTGACAATTAAATCTCTGACATTCAATGGTGGGCGTAGGGGAGAGAGGGAAGAGAAAAGAGAACAGAAGGAGTTTTTTTTGTCCTGTTTGTTTAGGCTGCCACTTGGGATCAGAAGAGATGAAGATTGCCAGCTATGGATTTTTCTTTTGCTGCTCCATTTAGAGATAAATTGAGTATTTTCACATAGAAAACTTCCACAGGCAGCATATGCTGTGCTAAACGTTTGGAGCATTTTGATCCCTAGATGTATATATTGTCACTCTTAAGTAGAGCAGTACCATTTAACACCTTGTGATGTTAGAGAAGATGATACACATGGCAGTAAAGGTGATAGTCTAAAAAGAAACTAAGATAGTGCAATTCACTGAACTTTATGCAGGACTGTATCTGGTGTCATGAAAAACTGGTAAATGCCTTAAAATTACTTTCCTCTTCAACGTTTTGCAAAATGGAAGTGCAATTTCCACTTGCTTTTCATTCCTAAAAATGTTATTGTTCCAACTCTAAGTCCATCATCATATAAGTTCAGTTAATATCTTCCCTTACTTACATTACATTTTAGATCTCTCCAGGTTTTCAAGGGGCAAGATGCTTATATATAAAATTGAACAGGTTAATTTACACTGGACTGTATGAGTATATTTATTTAAGCTTTTGTTTATATATGACTACATGCAGGACTTGTCTAAAGAAAACTGTCTCAGAGTGGAAAACTATATACTAATCATCCCTCTCCAATGAAAAGGATCTGTGTTAAGGAGATCCAGAAGCCTTGAAATTTAACAGACTGAGTGGTATTCTTTCAATGAAAGGCTTGGGGCTTAGTGCCAATACTTCGCACAGCTGAATATGCCAAAGATGCTTTGTAATTTAACCCTTTAAAAACATAATTACTGAGAAACAAAGTGACAAAGAAACAAAATCAGAGGTGTTAGTATAATTTTTCCATCTGCTCTGACGGCACAGATTTTTTTCTTTAAGCACTGGATTTTAAAGTATGACTCTTCAGCCACTGAATGAGTAAGAAAAAGCTAATATCTTGATACCATTGTAACTGCGTGAACTTTAAATGTACATTTAACTTTAGCCACTGTATTTTAAGTGCTATATTTTTCTTTTCAAAAACCAGTGTATCTGCATCATGTCTGTGAGACGTCTGATTAGAGGCAGGTAAGAGTGTTTCTTCTTTTATCAACTGTACTTCAAATTTTGGTTCCTTTGCTTAGTAACAAAAACTGAGCAAGACAGACCTGTTGTCAATGACCTGTTAAGTAAAAATATCAAAATATTTTCAAGGATAAAGGTGGAAAGTTATCATGACTACTGAAAACCCACTACGTAAATTATAAGACAGTAGAAAGTGCACTCAGGGAAGAAGACTTTATAAATACATTTTCTTTATGCAAATGCAGAGTAATGAAGCTAAACTTCATGTAGGCACAAGTATTTATAACTAATTTCTTAATTTAACATTATACTCTTGAATTAAACTAACATAGATTCACTATTTTTCATGTCACCTTCCAGATGCTACTTGAATTTACTCCTGATATAAGGTTATTGCCTTCAGCAAAAATAAACATTCATTTGAGACCTTATCTTTAGTAGTCTGGGGCAGACTACAGATGTTGTTAACAACTTTTCTTTAAATCTGAACATGAAGGAATGCCAAGATAAACCAGCAGAATTTCTATTATTTCATAGATGACATATAAACACTTTCAATATATACAAAGATATTGTCTGCATGATTCCTGCCACTAAAGACAGAAAAACTGCTTATAGAGCTCTAAAATATGCAAAAGAGAGAAAGCTCTTGAGGAAAAGCTTTTAAAAACATGTGAGCTTTTAAAAACATATTCTGTGAGGCATATGCACATGGGAGGGCAGTGTGTGTTCCTGAAATGCAACTGAAAACATATTTGATAAGTTTGGCAGGACAGACATAGCTTAACAGCAGTCTGATTCAGAACAGCAAGGAGCAAACAGAAACCAAAAAATCTGTTTCATTTATGAGATCACAGAAAGCTTTCTGAGAGCTTTCTGCTTTCTTTATACTTATCTACATCATTCCCAAAGTTTTTGAAAAATTTCTCTTCATGTTCAACTGCTTAACACAATTTAAAGCAGATCAAAAGTGTTAGTAAAAAAAAATAAAATAATTGGAATCATAGGAATTTCATTTACAGAGAAAGCAGAGTAATGATAAAGCAGAGCAGTAATCTTACCAGACACTTCTATTCCTGCATAATTTATCACAGATACACCAGGCTGGTAGCGGTTTAGAGTTTCTACTACTATGACACCTGTCCTGAGAAATTGAACAACACACTACTGCTTTATTTTAACATACGGATACCAAGAAATGTATTGAGAAAAATGATATTGAAACTGGAACTTCAGGGAAGTTAAGCCTAAACCCTTTGGGATGATCTTTGGACATCTGACCTCCTGCCAGGCAGCTTACACTGATGCAGCCCAAGAGCAGGGCTCATCAGAGCACTCCTTTCTTTTCATTATGGGTAAAAGACTGGAGTTACACTTCTGTCACTTTGTCTGTTCCAGAGAAAATGGTGTTGAATAGAATGACCCTAAGATTGCAATGGTTGAGGGTAAGTGCTGGGTGAAAGTATGCACACATTTATGAAAGGAACTTTTTTTCCTATTACTTGTCAAAAGGAACAAGGCATGGGGTTTCCTTATGGACCTTCCTAGAATTTGTGGAAGTTTATGAAAGTCAGGACAGTGACAAGCAAAACAACATTCTCTTTATAACATGAAAATATTTTGCTGCATTCCTGTAGGTTGCATTTTTCAGACTTTCTGTTCCATGAGATGAGCTTTCAGTTCTCTGAGGTGCCTCCATGTATTCCTTGTTTTAGTGCCCAGAAATAGTGAAGAGTGGCTCAAGAACACCAAAATGCCTATGTCAAATCATGCAGCTGAAACAAGTGCAAATTGTGATGCCAAATGTCAGGGCTTTTTGTGGAAGCATATTTGAGATTCAAGAAACAATTCACAGGTTTCTGGTAGGTAAACACATCTAACACAGGCTGTGAAAGATGCACTCATTTTATCTATGTAGGCTGCAGGTACTTTTGAAAAAGAAATGTTGCTGTGCTCATAAACATGTTCTTTGCAGAAAATGATTCAATTTTAAAGGCTTTCAATGATACTGCTTGACATTTAGACCTTTTCCCATAAGAGACGTGTAGTTGAGATTATTTTCCATATGTCTTAGGTCTATTCAAAAGAAAGGCTAATATTCATGAGCTAAGGAAACATTAGACTAAGGTCTCAGTTGAGGTTTAACCAAAGGACAGAAATGCATTAACCCCTTCACAATAACCTTTTCATAACTATGGCTAAAAATGTTCTTTTGCATGACTAACCTTTGATAAGCCAGCGGAGATATGAGAAGCATCTTTGCTGCAATATATTCTCCATGATTTCAAATGAAGTAAATATGCTGGAACAGACTGATAAGAGCCTGAAGCTTGGTTTGTATTATTGTTAGCTAACCACAGGGAGAACCTTTTTCACACATGGTCACAGCTCAGGGAGTCTGATCCTTTCCTGGAGTTTTATATATCTTCTGCTTTTTCAAAGAATTCTCATATATTTAAAGGGACTAGTGTCAGAAAACAAAGCTGGTTTGTCAAGAAAAATGAATGTAAAAACTGTTAAACATAATGTAAATGAAGATTTAATATAATCAAATCTGAATTAAGTACGTAGCACACTTAGCAATAATTCCTTTTATTTTGCAGCCCTGGCTTCTGAGAGGTGTAGGAAAAAGAAGAAAAGGAAACATTTTAAGATCACTGTTGTGAAAATGTTCTTTCAATCTTGAACAAGAAATTGCAGAGCCCACTTGGTAAAGAACAATGATTAATTTACAATTTCAGAGCATTGCACTTCCAAATCTGAATAACAGAAAACTTTTACAACAGTTTTGTGAATCCTGGATGTCTGGCCTGGTTTAGGTATTGATATTACCCATTTTCAAGATGATTAACTGTAAAAGGAAAAAAATGAGCTAATATTCTCAACAGAACACACAGGAAAGGGAGGAGAGCTAAGCCCACAAAGAAATTAAGAACAGAAAAGAGTGTAAAATGCAGGCTGAAAAAAGCATAACAGAAGATGAGCACTTTTAATAGCTGCAGGACTTTGACTCTATTTCTTGCTTTGTTGGATGCTACACTGGAGTTTTTCCTCTCTCATTTTGTTAAAAGGTTAAGCTCTCATTCATCTTCTCAGGACTATTTAAAAATATGACAATGAATCTTCTCATCTTTACTAATACCACAACGTTCATTTCATCACCTATTTTCTTCTGAGCTAGAAGAACTCTTCCTCATTTTGTTTACTAGGGCTACAGGGTAGTTTTGTTCCATGCCAACTCATCAAGAAATCAATAGATTAATGCACCTATATCTCAATGAATCACCTAATTACATGCGTTCTAAAAATGAAATTAATTACAATGACCTTCCCAGAAAGATTAAATAACAGCAAATTTGCTTTGCCAAGAGAATTCTTTAATTGAACCACAGACCACTGTTCTTTATTCCACATGCATTTCTCATTATGTAACTATTGCTCATCTACTGAAGATATGAATATCAGGCCACATAAGCACGGTTACTTATTGTGTGCCTAATTAAAGAGCCCAAGCAAGCAGGTCAAGGGATTTCAGTGGACCTACACTGACATGTCTCTGGGCTACTACAGGAGGATTATGAATTTAAAGCAACTTTTCTGGAAATTATAAAACTAGGGTTATTTGTCTCACTATTAATAATTGTATGAACTGTGCATGTTAATGTAAAAGAAAGCCGTCTGTTGAAAAGACAGGAAAGAATAAAATGGCACAAGCCTTTTCTCACCAAATATTTGAGAGACAATCCCGGCATGACTAGCTTTGATGATTTCACCTCCTGTCCAGCTGACCTACAAAATAACTTTTGCCAGAATATGAAAAGCCCATGATCACAGGCAAATAATTGGTAGGATGAAATGGGATAGATCTCTGAAAACAGAGGCAGTTTCCTTCACCCTGAGAGAATACTACATCTCTATGAGGATATGAGTTAGTGAAACAGAGCAGTACGACAGTAAAGAAACAACCATGTATTGTGTTGTTTTGATGGGGTTTTAAGGCCTTCCCTTTTCTCCATAATCTTTCACTTTAATGAAAAAAACTCCACTTAGTGTAATTTAAAACTCACCCGTCTTACCCTCAAAGAGAAAGCTGCAGGAATCTGAATTCTATCAGATCTTGCAGAAGTTACTGTTGCTGAGGTAGGAATTGGAGAGACACACTCTCTGACTGAGTAAAAATTAAAGGAGGAAAGTGCATACCTAAAAGCATACATTTAGAAAGATAAAAACGGTCAGCTGTCATTCTAATATTGAACTAACAAGACCCATATTGCGAAGTTTTCACAAATTCATTTGCTAGTGATTTAAAGAAGGAAAATCTTAAATTTAGTAGCTATTTACTATCTTAGTAATACAAAGAACAGATATTCTAGTGAATATTTACTGCTAAGACACAGAGGAAAATAAATTTTTACAACAGCAACATTCCAAATTAAGACACACAGACCATTTAGTTGCTCCTTCTAGGCACTCTTGTCAAGTCAAAAATATCTGCCTAATATACTATTCAGCCTCACCTCTCAGAAGTTTCATCCTTGCATTTGACCTTCTGTTGCCATTGGCATTTCCTTCTGCCAGATCACTGTGTATTCCTGGGACACACATATGGGTCACAGAAACTGGACATATTTTAAACTAAGGAAAACAATGGAATTTGAAACAGGAAATACAGATTTATTAAGATTATCCCTCAGCAAACGACAGTTTTCTGCACAGAAATCATTCTTTTATGTGCAAAATCTCTACCTCTCTACTTACTCTAATTGCTGAGGCTGTATTTGCCTTGATGCTAAAGGACTTGTGTGGCATGTGATTGCACAGCACAGGTCTTCAGAGCTCTCTAGAACTTACTTGGGAAATAGCCTCTCCTGTTATTCAGTCATTAAATAGTGTAATTAGCCATTCCATGATTAATCAGTGTCAGTCTGTTTGTTTTGAAGTAGAAAAATAGACACAGGGAGAAAAAACCTCCATTAAGATTCTAAGCAATACCTACGTTTTCCACCACACTTTTCCACAAAATTTTTTACTATAGTGAAATTAGTAAAAACTCTGCTAGTAGCAAAGTGATCAATTGTAGTTAAATCTTCCAGGGATCTTTCTTAAGTGGAGCTATAGCACATTTTTCTCAGGGGGAATAAAAACCCAGCCTCGATTAAAAAGTATTTCTGCATAAGGTCAGAAAACAAAGGACATGAACTAAAATTACATGAAAAAAGCACGTTAAAAGAAATATGGGTAAAAGAACTCAAACAAGATCAAATACAGAAGTTAATTTAGGAAGTCTGGTGCTTTTGCAGTGACTAGTTGCACTTCCTCTATTTTTTTTTTTTATTCTCAGTCTAATGCTCCTGCAGTCTTCTCTGATTGCCATGATCAATATATGAACTTTTAATTCTGGCCCATCATTAGTCTCAGTCTTTCTAACCCATATACCAAAGTGTAATTTAAAAATTCAGTGAGGTGGTGTGTGCATGAGGTATGCTCTCCTGAAAGTGAAAATTTTTTGCCTCCATCCAAACAGAAAGGAATTTTTTAGTAATGTAATATAAATTTTAAACTTAATTTGTATTTTATTTGTATTAATTTCAATTTAACTTGAAATTGCTGTCTTCATGATTATAAGTACAAAATTACTATCCCTTATAAGAAAAAAAAAAAAGTCTAGCAATATGTGGATCTGAGTTTTAGTGCCAGAAGTAATACGCTATCAGTACCCCACCGATGCCTGAGAACTTTATGGTTTCATTTAGCTTCCTTAGAGATGAGAACACACGATGAACCTATCAGAGCTACCATTCCTCAACCTCGCCTGGCAGCCTGGGTGACAGAGCCTGCTTTACATTCAGACAGAAGACAAATTAGAGTGCACTGTACTCAGGCTTCATGCTCTCGTCTTGCAAAAGAAGTCATCCATCTCTTCATGTTGATTGAGAGATACTGAGCAGAGTGCTGGGAAACGGAAGGAGGATGGAGACAAAAATCACAGGGAGGGAAAAAAAGTAAGAGGAAGAGTAGGAAGAGTTCTGCCTAAGGAACTGCCTAAGGAATTCAGGGCTTCATGACAATATCCAGGTAAAAAAGCATGATTCTGTTGAGACAGAATAAAAGGCAAAGACCCATTCTCAAAAATGCCTTTCCATTATTTAAAAAATTAATATGTTTCTAGAATCAGATTAACCCACAGTATGAAGCGGAAGAAATTAAAAGATGTAGATATATAAACTCATACTGCTCAGAACTAGATTTAAGTAAGAACAAGATGTTTGAATTGCTTCAAATATGAGTCTGAGAAAGGACTCATTTATTTCATCATTATTCAGACTATACTATAGACAGTTGTCAAATGAGAAAGCGTGTGGCACCAAAACCAGGCACCCTGGGCATTATCTGTGATTTCACTGTAAATCACAAACAAATAGCTACTTACAACTTGATTATTTTATCTACACCCAAAAATGACTTGCCTACACTCTCCTTTGTCCATCTATATTTCAGATGTTCACAGAGCAATAATACTAGCATCTGCAGAGTTCAATATCCTTCATATACCATAAATACCACTAATTATTTTGAGTTAGTTTTCCTTCAGATTTCAAGGCAGATTGAAACGCAGACTGATGAAGAATTGGAATACTTTTATCCTTCAGCTTTCAACTCACACAAAAGCTAACTTATTTTTATTAAAAAAATTCCAAATATATAGTATGAAATAAAATTATAAATATTATCTGACTGTCTAATTACTCTCTTACAAAGGTGTTGTCTTGGCATTAGCATGAAGTTAGACAACAGTAGAAAGTGGTGTGTATCTCCTTAATCACACTGTTCCTGTAAACACAGAATTTTTTCAAACTGACCTGGTAAGACAATATATAAAAAAAAAATAATTATTTCCATAGCCTTTATTCTGTTTTGTAATCTATACTTTGTTCTGATCACAGAGCTAAGCACTTTGCTTTTGCTTTAAGCAATTTAATGTAATTTCTATTATGCTGCAAGAGTGAGCATTTTGGGACTGTGAGTTTTCATAAAATTCAAACTGATATTTTAAGTATGACATACTCTTTTTTCCTCCCTAACTATTACTTCATCATGTATCTCCAGCACTCATATTTTGGCAATGATTCCATGAAATCATCAGTACATCACAAAATTTCACTGTAAAACAATGGTGTATCCCTTTGCTACTTTTAAGATTATGTCTGTTTCATTGGTGATATACACAATGCAGCATATTTGAAGCCTTTCATGCCAGTTACTACCACCATCAATCAATTTGCAAAGAAGATTTTGACACATGCAGATATATAATTCCATGCCACAAAAGCCCTTGGAAAAAAAAATAGGCTTTATTTTACTTAAAGTGTATCTGCCTTCATAAGTTGTGAAATAATGCACCTGAAATACTGAAGTATATTCCTATTCCTCTCTCATTATACAACTGCTATTTATGAGACAGAAGAAACTCCCAGGAAATTATAAAATATCTATTATTTTATTCTTCTGGAGTTAAAAAAATAAACTTCCTTCAGTTTTGAAAGAAATTTTCCTTGTCTACTAGTAAAGGAAAAGTCATTCTATGTTTACCTATAATGATTTCACTCTTGAACACAATGCCCTTTTTATATTATTAGATATTTTATTAATACAAATCTCTTTCTATAATCTCCATAAATTAGCTGCTTGTCAAAAATATATTAATAAGTAGGAAGATTCAGTCATATTGCTCTTTCAGGAATATTAATTTCAGTGCCTCTTCAAAGCATATTCCCAGATTTGTCATCTTTATCCCTTGTGCATAATAAGATTAATTTTTAATAACACTAGTATCAATAACAATATCAGAATATTTGCTTTACGTTGTGTCATTATCTTATAAATCTAAACTGACTCATAAATGCCCTTTAAAGGAGTCTTGGAATAAGTCTCTTAGATTGTAATTTATTAAAGTGGAACCCTAAGTGATTTATCTGAAGATATATATGCAACAACTCCTTTCCTTGGGAAAAAAATGCCAGCAAATTATTCGTAAAGTAGATGATAAAATTCCTGAACTTACTCATTATAGGAAAATATTTCTGAATTTCAGCAGTAAATAAATAAGTGATTTGTTTTCATTTTGCAAACAAAAAATGTATTAACAATCACAAGTTCATTGTTTTAGTTTTGTTCATAAGTCTCACAGTATTGTCCTTGTTACCTGCCTGGGTCATTTTTGTAACTAACTTATCACCAGCTGGAAATCAAATTATGATATTTTTATATCACATATATACGTATATAGAATTTGCAATTCATGATGTTTGGAAAGCATATAAGCCTTCCAAAATAGGGACAAACAATTTAAACTGCCTTTCTAGATCTAACAAACAAAACTGATACTTCATGCAGTATGTTTATTCATAAAACTATTCATGTTTTCATCTAGTACTGCTTTACAACAGCTCAAATTTCAAAACTGATAAATGAATATAAAACACTTTCAGTAAATTTTCAGTCATTGGTGCTTAAAATGAGCTTTTTATAAATCTTTCTAGCAATAAAAAACTAGGACATGAATATGCAAGGAAAAGCAATATGCAAGTGCTGTAGATAGAGCCAGTTGTAAAGCTGTCCACAGTAATTTTTTAATTAGTCATCCTCAAATTAGTACTTTTAATGTAATTCTGTAGGTAGCTGAACTGAACATCAGGTATTAAATAGCCTGCTAAGAGTCACATACAGACATGCTGCAATGTGTTGAATTCTTTCCAAATCACTTGCTATATTTCCTCTGGGGTAGAGTTTTAGGAGCATAAAAGAGAAATCCACTTTTATCTTGCAGTCTTTAGTTTAGGCTAGAAAACAAATAATCAGAAAAGTCAAATACATACTTATAACAATTAGTCACTAAAGATAATAAATACAAAGTGATTCCACTATGTTAAAAGAAGCATTTCCAGGAAATTTGAATTTTAGCAATGAAATACGACAATTTAAAAACTATAAATAGCGCTTCGCTGTAACATAACACATTTCAGAGTAGCAGGATGCATTATTTGAAGAACAAAAGCTTTGACTGAAGCACAAAACTAAAATACCATCATAAAGTTCATGCAGATTAAAGCATTCATCTCACGTGGGCCTGACAATATGATACAGGAAAAGGGAATAGTTTAAACTCATGCATTTTTTTAAGTCGCAAATATTTGTACTAGTGACTTTTTTAGTTCAATTTATATTTTTAGTGTAAACCCTACATATATAATAACATAAATTCTAATTAATTTTATTTTTACGTGATCCATGGATTTTTTAGAATTCCTTTTTCATTTTCATTACAAGCAAAGCACATCAGAAAGTCTTAGGCTTATCATGAAGGCAAAATACTGCTATTTATTTCACTAAGCAAGGACATCTTATATATAGTTTGCAAGCTTCTAAGATGTTGAAAGTTAATGAAACTGCAGATCAATAGGATTAGAAATGTGAGTCACAATCATTGTGATCCTTAAAGCAGTAAACTCTAAGGCTGTTTCTGAAGCTGCTAATAATCAGATTCTTCCTGCCCTTGCATCTTCTGAAAGTAACAAAGCAGAAAATGGAGTACGTTTGTGTAAATGAAACTAGTTCCTGAGCAGTTTAATGAAAAATTATAGGTAAGGATGTTCTGTATGTTACACTCCAAACAATAAAAAGTTGTTGGATGGAACAAATTTCTTTAAGAACACTCTGAATGTTGCTCTCACCCTCTTCAAAAGATCAATTTTTTTCTGCACAGTAAAATCTGAGATAGCACTGAAAGTCCAGTAGAGTCCTTACACCATTGTTCTTGACTGGGGAAACAAATTTAAAGGGTGAAATACAAAGACTTGGATAGTTGCTCAATGACATACTGTCATTAAGACTGTCAGTCTTTCTTAAATACATTAATACAATGAAGTCTACAGTAATTGCAAATACATTTCCAATAGCATTATTATATTGTCTACAACGCTTTCAAAGAATATTAAAATCATGGAAAACTTCTTTGACCTAATTAATGAAAGTTTTACTTCAAAATTGCCATGAAGATCCTTAGTTGAAGTACTTTTTCAACTCTCCTGATCAAAGGAGATTTTTGCAAATCTGTCTTTACCAATTTTAAATTACAAGGCCATTTCAGATGCCAGAATATTAATTTTGCAAGATACGTATGCAAACCAAGTCAATTTTTGGGGAATCAGCTACAGTGCCTGAACATAATTCTGAAAGTTATCAATGGAAAAAGCTAAAAAGACTCTGCATAGGGCATAATCTAGTTCTAGTATAAGTACTTTCCTAATACAGGTCCAAGCATGAAACAGAGACAGCAACAAAAATCTTCAAATTTCACATGTCTGTGTGACATTCAGGAACTGTTTCTACAAGTAGGTTGTATCAACTACAGGGTTTTGATCTTTTAGCATCAGAATATTAACAGACTTAGGAGAAAGGGTTTAGGTTTCTTTATAAAATTAAATTACTTCTGAGGAACACATTTTTAATGTGGGTACATGTAATCAGACGAGGTTGTGTCATTTTGTAGGACCATCTCAGTGGTTTATGACACATTTCAAATGCAGAAACATGAACCACTATTTTTATGGAGCAAAATATAGCCACAGACTCAAACAAGAATTCTACTTACCAAATGATAGATGGATATGATGCTGTGACATTTTTATATTTCTGGGCACTAACATGAGACATGACTATAATCTTGTTGCTAATATTTGTAGGATTCCTGAAAAGATCACTCACTGCGTTTATAAAGACCTGTCCTGTTTGACTTTTGTTGAGACCATAAATGTAATAAAATCTGTTTAAAAATGAAATAGGAATATATAACTGACAAAAAGAGCCCTATTATTCTCAAAAAGATCCCAGATCATTTTATTATTCCAGTTGTATAATTCTTCAGTGACCTTTCTTCATCATGCATCAGGATATGAAGTATTCCATCTCTTTGTGCTATCTCAAGGTTTTTCATCATCAGAATAATTGAGGCTCCAACAGCATGAGCACTGTTTACTCATACCATAATCTTTAAGACATTCAAATAATAAAAGGCTCTTCTTCCTCCCCAATTGTATTTTCCCTTCTTCTTCAGGTAGGTTATTAAAAAAGGCATTACTGAATAAGCAAGAAAACAAAATGCAACAAGGGAAAGCTCTTATCAAGTCTACAGAGGACATGAATTGCAAAGACAAAAAGTATGAATAATAGAGTTTCAAAAAAGCAAGAGGGTCAGATTTTGGGCAACCTGTTCTTATGAATGAAAATCATGAGAATAGGGGATCTTTGAACATCTCTTTTCAAAATTCTACTGTTTTGTTATGATGTCGGTAAAACCACAACAGGCTTAATTAATTAAAAAAATCATTTACTCTAAAGCTCCACAGGAAGCTTTCAACTTACAGAACCAGTTTTCAAAAAACTGACATCAATCTGGTAGAAAAAAAGCTAAGATTAAAAAAATGACAAGCAAGCACAGAAAGTGTTTTGGGAAGTCTGGTCAGTAAGAATAATAAAAATAAAGTGTTAGAAGCAGACGAAACATTTTCAAACAACATTAAAGCTTGCTACTTTTTTAGGCCTCATCCACTTGGAAAAATATTCACCAGGAAACATCCTTAGTGCGCTCTAGAGAGTATTTTTGTTGTTATAGATTAAAGCAAGATACTTCCCACACAAAATACAAACATCATACACTCTGCTATTCTGTACCACTATTTGACTTGTTTTTATTGATAAATAAAAGTTTATTTACTGAAGGATTTTCAGTCATCGTGTATTACTAGTCACAACATATAATCTCACTTGGATTTATTGGACAAGATCAAATGATGATGTTGCAAGTCTCAAACGAGAAGTAGGAAGTCTGAAAAATCACTTCTCAGGATCAGTCAAGTTATGCATACATTTGATATCATGGCTGATGAACTCAAAGAGGCTAAGAGTATCTTTTTTTGCCATGGCAACAGATTGAGTTTCACTTTTCTCCAGTTTACAATGAAACCTTGACAGTGACCATAATCCCTCAAAGGTCTCACATTTTTCCTCTTCATCCATAAACACGGGATTTTTTTAACAGCTCTTTGGCTAGCAATTATGCTAGTTGTCCAATCTCAGATAAATTGTTCTGTCTTTGGGAAAAAAAGAAAAAGAGAAGAAAAATAATATGAGGGAAAAAAAAAAAAAAAGAGGAAAAAGAATAGTGGGGAAAAAAAGGATTGTGGCCATTCAGTGAGTAAGATGAATGTCTGTACCTTTGACAGGACTTAATAACCCAGTATAGTCTAGGAGTTTGCTGGTTAACTATCAATTCCCTCCTAAAAGGATCATCAATATTAAATATTAGGTATTGCATTATCAGAACCTTCTCCACACAAATTAAACTCAAAGAAGACACATTTTCACATTGCCAAGGTAATTTAATACCCCTAAACTGGGCAATAAGCCAATTGCCATCAGCAATCTGCACTGCAGATTTGTGCATCTCCAGCTTGTTACTTCCCACTGTAAAATACTATACAGCTAAGTTCAATGCTTTGCTAGTAAGTGAAAAACAAGGATTTGAACTTTCCTTTTTAGCTTCATGGTTCCCTTTTGCCAATATATACTGATAAATCAGCTTTAGGCCACTGACTGTGAGATTCAATAAAGTTCATTCTTTGGAAAGATATAAGCCTTTAAAATCTGCTTTGTGATTTACAAAATCATCACTAAAAAGTGTTCCTGTTGGAGTTCTAGACTGCCACATTTTTATGATGGGATTTATTGTCTTCAGTGAAAGGTGATAACAACCTGAGACTGCAGAAATGCAAGGATTTAATTGACAGCCAGCCCTAGACACAAAGGGCTACCTGCAGTTTGCTTATTTAGCAGAAGCAGTAGACAGTAATTATAATTGGACCTCCAATCAGGTTTCACACATGGGATAGAATTTACAATGAGTACTGAGAACCATTCTCAACTCAGAGCATATGAGTCTCTTTCTAAACTATAACTAAAACTATATAACTATATTTTTGCTCTGTCTCCTGATTTCACAAACACTATATTGTGATTTCTGGAACACATCCTGACTTTTTTCCTCCTGTTACGTATTTACAACTAATTAAATCATATTTCCAAAGTTATTCATGTGTACAATTATTTAGATAAGTAGGTTTCTCTGAGTCAGTTGTCTAAGTATCAGAATCAATGACAACTAGGCATCTTCTTGTCTAATGTTTAGAATACTAATAGGTTCCCATTTACATACTTAAAATATTGAAATGCAATTGAAAGTTTGTCTCCTGTTTAGAGGGGTGAGAGGAAAAGGGAAGGCTGCTTCCACCTCTTGTGTCCTCAGCACAGGAAGGACATTGACCTGTTGGAGCGAGTCCAGAGGCCACAAAGTTGATTAGAGGCATGGAGCACCTCTCCTATGAGGAAAGGCTGAGAGAATTATTTCAGCTTGGAAAAGAGAGAGCTTCAAGCTGACCTAATTGCAGCCTTCTGGTACCTGAACAGACTCTGCAAGGAAGATGGAGAGGGAACTTTTACAAGAGCACATACAGAACAAAGAATGATGGTTTCAAACCGAAAGAGAGTATGTTTAGATTAGGTATTAGGGAAAAAAACCTTTTCTGTGACTGTGGTGATGCACTGGAACAGGTTGCCCAGAGAAGCTGTGGGTGCTCCATCCCTGGAATTGTTTAAGGCCAGGTTGAATTGGGCTCTGAGCAGCCTAGTCTAGCATCCCTGTCCATGACAAAGGAGTTGAAACTAGACTCATCTTTAAGGTCCCTTTCAACCCAAGCCATTCTATGACTCTAAGGAGGATTGTTTAACATCTATGGAAGATCCACTGAGAAGCATCAGCAAGTCACTGCAACAAGAAAAAACAAACAAACAAACAAGAAAAATCCAAGAAAAACCTTTGAAAACAGTATATCTTCTTGATGTCACCAAAAATGTACCTTTTCTTGTTTCTATTTTTTGTTCCCCACTGGTGGCTATGGACAACAAGAATATTCATGATCCTGGAAGCAGATCCAGGATACTCTTGAGAAATAGGGTTAGTTGTAGAAGGGATATCCAAGTATTAAATATAATTCCTCGCTATTTAGAAGCATAGTTATTTTCACACACCTGAAAAGCTTATGTGTTTATTTTTCACAACACAATTCAACACACACACAGACAGACATATTTGTGATTCCTAATGCCATCAATAGACTACTTAATTTTCAGCGCTTTAAAACCATAGATCTCTATTTGTTACTTCTAGGGGATTAGTACTGGTTAATCCCACAAACTTTCACTGCTTGTTGAAATACCTGTCCTTCTCATAGAGGAAATATTTTCACTTGCTGGTGCCAAAGACCTTGTAGCTTGCTCTAATAAAGCATCAGAAGGAGACACATAAAAATTCAGGTATAAATAACACTTTTAAGTGTGTCTCTAATAGCTTTCTTCTGGGTCTTCAACAGAAATGTCTTCATCCGAAAGTGTTTCTTTTAAAACTAGGGTTACTAATTTTTATAAGCCCTTTTCCTTTTCCTTTCCCATCAGACCCAAAAGCTCTACAATGTAGAGAACTTCCTCTATTTTTAATTGAATCTTATGTAGTATTCAAAGACTGGATACAATTTGCTTCCGACTAAGACTCAGGCAACAATATGACTACTGCACTTAGTGAATAAGGAAACAAATCATACATACACAGAACTACAGAAAATAGAGTTCCATTAAGTCAGTTTACTTCTTCAGGAGTAAATTTAATCCATTCAGGTTTACTTTCTATGGTACATTTTTCTATGGTACATACTCATTCTTTGTTCTTTCTTGGGTTAAAATGTCATTAAGGATAAAGAAAATGTGTTGGAAAATTCGGCATTCTCTTTTCTGCTTCACACAGACGTTTGTTTCAGTGCTTGAAGAAAATAAAGAAAAAAACCAAGTTCATTTGCTTTATTTTTTGAGAAACTCCTAGATATATATTCTACGGCAAACCTCTTCAGCTTAACAAGAGATTTGTGTTGTACAACAAAGAAAACATATTTCAAAAATTCATTCATTTATTTTTCAGTGGATAGATATATCTCATATCTAATAGGCCCTTGCTCAGAATCTGAAAGTATTCCAGCACGACTCATATCCCAGTAAATACATTCCTAAACTGACATTACTTTATAGTTGATCTTTAATATGCTTGCACATGGTATCAGCATTCTGCCTGCAACTGTTTTTCTTCGGGACATCAATCCTTCTCCAGTATTTCTATTTGTACTGTTGTATAAAATGTGTTGGTGAACTGGCATATTGGCATATTATAACATCATTGACACTGAAAATTAATGACAGAAAGTCACCATTTGTCTAACATTCAAATTATTTGAATGAAATAAAATTTTAAACATGATGAAAAAAGCATAAAACTCAGAGTTAATGGGCAGTGCTGATTGATTCCTTTCAGTTCTTCAGTTATATGAAGGAAATGTGAATTCCTCTGTGTTTCCTTGTTCACAGTGGAAGAGAGCAGATGAAATACTAAAGAATTTCAACTGTGTATCAAATAGCAGAGAAGCTTATATTTGCCTGCCATTTTTTTTTTCACTTACTACAGCACCACTTGTTTTCTTTGCTCATGTTTATAAATTTTACATATCTGCATTCTTCACTCATCTGTTGACTTATAAGCATTCCAGATTTAACAATCTGAAGTTTGAGGTCTGTTAAAATATATGACCCATTCAAGTTCTTTTATTTCCATTTCATGTGTTTACCATTATTTTGTAGGATTGAACTGGAGGATATGGGAAGATAAATCCTGAAGATGAACAAAATTCACATTATACTCTGAGTTAATCTGAATTTCCTCTGTGTTCCCTTAGAACTCATGTGGAACACCAGAATGTATTTTCTTCTGTTTTGCTTGACTTCTCTCCTCCTTCCACCACCCTTAATTCTATGGAATTTAGACCAACAAAACTTCTCAAAACAAATGAATTCTACACCAGGAACAAAACTTCACGCAGAGTGTGTTTTGTACAGTCAGGGGCGACTTTCTGTATGCCATAGACTGGTGTCCCATAGGAAACATACTGCATATTGCATTCATCTTGCTTTTCAGAAAAAGCAGCACAGAGTGGATTGAAAGATGCTTGCTGCATCCCTTTGTTCTCAATGAAAATTTAATACTTATGCTAAAAACTCTCCCATCCTTGAGCCAGTGAAAGAAGAGGGAAAGTAGGCACAAGTAAAAATATCATAAAATAGAAAAAATTCAAAATTGTGTCTCTGATCATATATTTTCTCTGGACACCTGGCAGCTATTAGCTGGTTTAGGACGCCTCACAAAAGTCCTTTATCTCCAACAGTGCAAATGAGGTTAATGGACTCATTTTCACTCTGTGATTCATTTTCTCTCTTCTGGTTTTTTGTTATATGCAGATAATTGGAAGCAACAAAGAAACATCATTCTCTAGAGCTTAATTTCCAAAAAACACAACTTCAAGACAAGAAAAAGAAGAAAAATAAAGCCAGTGGGGAGAGGAGAATAGTTATACAGAAGGGTATTAGGCAATTAGCATCCACCCTCCCACATACACCAGCACACAATCACACAATCTATAGAAATGCCTGATCTTAACACAGCTTTCTTTAATATTTTGGGCTTGAATAAAACATCACTGCTGTCTATTGCTTTGGAGGATCTCAGTAGTGCTGGGAGATGGCACTGGAGAGGCACAAAGCAAGAGGAAAAAAAGACTATAACAGTAATGAACATAATATTCTCTAACAGAAAAATAAATAATATTCACATGATGTGCTCATAATTTACTTATGATTTTTCAAAACTAAAATAATAGTTCTAGGGGCAAAAATCACAGCCTATTCTGATTTCCACATCTCCTGTTTTTAAATATATATATTGCAAAAATCTGGATTTGCTGGTCATTGACAAGGATTTGTGAATGAATGACTAAAGTAAGGAATAACCAGAACACATTTAGGCACTAGTTTTGAGGGAAACTGAGAGAATGATCATCAGGTCTGCCTTCTCTAAAAGGCTAACTATCTTGAAATGGCAGCTGGAGGCTGCTGCTAGACAGGCCCAACATACCACTTGATGTCCAAACAAGCTATTCCTTTGTTGGCACCTGCTGCCGTAGAACACAGTGTTCAACTGGCTCTCACTGTACCTGTTTGCATGTGTAGAGGGAAAGAGCACTCGTAGGCCAGTTCCTGCCTGTGCCAAAATGTTTTATACCAAGAATAAACACACAGCCATCCTATGCCTCTGCATTCCACCTACGTAGTTATAATGAACTAAGTTCTTAATCAAGTTCTAATCAAAATATTGTGAGTAAAACTAAGGACTTACATTTGCACACATCACTGCAAACTTATCTATGTATAAATCAGCGTAATAGTTATGATTTGTCTGTAATGTTTTATCACTACATTTGGTATAGTAATGTTCAACTTGTCCACTCAGTCTTTAATCTATTCTCAATTTTCGTAGATTGCCTAATTTATTATGAAACTAAAACGGGAAAAGTCATGACAACAATACATGAAAATGTTAATTTTTTCTGAAAAACATCTACTGTCTCTAAAATTCAGATTTAAATGTGTTATTTCTCTTACAGTAAGATCTGTAGTTAATTTCACAGAAAAGTATATTTTGATTGCCTTAATATTTTGAAGCAGTACCCATTTTATTGTAAATAATTTTCTCTTTAAATTTTCCAATATATTTTTGAGAAAATATTGTACCACAGTGCTGTAATGCAAATTTTAAATCTTTTCTCGAGGGAAGCCAATAACATTGCCTATAGTATATATTCACCATATTGACACTAGGAGACAGAAATAAAAAGAGATGTTTATTTGAATTTTGGGGAACAAAATATTTGCATACATATAGTATCTCCTTCAAAGATGAAGTAGGAACATTTTGATCAAAAGAGAGTTCAGAGCATTCTAGAAGTTCCGTATAGCCTCTGCAAACACAAATTCAATGGACTCAACTTTCTCAGTATTTTGAAAGTTAAAGAAATACAGCAGTCTGATTGGATAGATATCATAACACTGCCATCTTTGAAAGTCATCATTTAACTTCTACATCTGTTACATATGTTTATATTTTCATAATACAAAGACTTAATAGTCTAAATATCTGTAACTATTGTATTCAGTTCTCTAGCAAAGAAATCTACTGGAGTAATGTTCATGATGAAAATATATCATCACCAAAGAATTCTTTCTGCAAGACATCTAGCAGTGTGCAGAAAATCATACTGTCCTCTGAATTCAAGAGGCAGTCACCCATTTCCTAACAAATTATAGATATTTGCAGAAAAGAAGTATTTGATGCTTTCTTATCTGAACTTATTCCTGATGAAACTAATGAAAATGCCTTCTTTGACAACCAGCAGGTCCCAAAGTTTTGCTACTATTCTCACCTCTACAACCTCTCCTTGCAAATATTATTTATTAAAAGGCAGACTTAGAGTGCTTGTAAAGATACATAAGGAAGAATGCATACATAGGGAGGGAACAGAAGAAAAACACCTTCACTGCCACAGATTCACAGCTTCGGACAGTTAAAATGCAATATAGTGTTGCAAATGAAGACTTCATATTTTTAAATAAAATTGAAAACAAAGATAGAAAAAACAAATACCCCATAGTTTACGTAACAGAACCATGCATTTGGATGAACAGATGTGGGAATGAGACTTCAGGGAATACATGATTGACTTTCATATCCCACTAGAATAATATCTACATACACACTTTTTTTTTTTTTTTTTTTTTTTTAAGGAAAAATGATGGAATTGTAAAGTACAGGTCAACAATCACAACTCAAGCAGATTTCACAGTCCAACAAGAAATGACAACAAATCACTCTGACTTTTGACTGAGAAAAGGTATAAAAACTGCTTGGAGAAACTAAACAATCTATGTCTCACAAACAAAATGTCAGGGGTAAAAGACATTTCAGAAGAAATCAAACAATCTTTCTCTCTCTCCAGTAATGTAATAATGATCTGGGGATTTTACCTATCAAAATTAACAGAATTTAACACTGGATATATTATGTATGGGATTTCTTTTAATTTTCTCCTATGTGTACTTAATAAGTTCATTTAATTTGAATGTCCCAGGTTGTTCTGGCAAATTGAAGGCACTATATTTTGACAACTAATTAATTTTTCACAATTCAGCATATGGCAATTAGCTGCACTAGAACACTTATTTGCAGCAATACACTAAAAAATGCCAGTATTAGCTGAATTAAATATATTGGAAAAGATGCATGTGGCAGCAACAGGACGTTTTACTGTCGGGACAGACCAACGTTAATTTAATAACAATGAAATGAAAATGACCCTGAAAAGATTTTTTTCTTTTCTACTCAGGACACTTCATATACCACTACATTTTCCATCCCTTCAGTAATGTTATGACTATTTATAGTATCACAATTATATTTTATTTTTTTTAGATATGCACCTTATAAATATGAAAAAAATCGAGTTTCAATACTGATAAGTTCTACTTTTAAAATTTGTGTTCTCCATCTGAAGCCTTCATGTACAGCCTTACATGTAGTCCACTTCAAAAGTGCAACTTGGAACGTTTTTTCCTCAGCATTTGAGCTTGCTGGGTATTCTGCTAGCACAAGATTGGAGGTCACTGTTTAATTGGATGTTTTATAAAATGACTGGCTAATAGTACAAAAAGTAACACTTACCTTTGAGTTAAAAACACCGTAATGACCTTCCCCTATAAAATAGTAGGGCATCAAAAATATTTTTGGCATGCTAATGCACTTTTTAATAGAGACATTTAAATATCAATTTAAAAAATCCAAGATTTCTGATAGTATTTTTTGATTTTCATAAATGCTAATATAGAAGAGCAAGAAGAATAAACATTCAAAGTACAATTTTCAAGAACTCTTTCTAGTATATGGACTGTAAACAGACAGAAATACTGAACAATCTAAGGCCTCAGCTTCAAGTCATGCAACCTTCTTAATTACCCACAATCACAGCATCTCTTAAAGATCAGCAAAAGGTTTATACCCGTCCTGAAACAATGGTTTTTTTTTTTCCTTATCTTCAGGATTCCAAACTTGAAAAGCTGTTTATTTCTCTTCTCAGTGTTAAGGTTCCCCTTTTTCTGAAATGTTCAGACAAAATCTGAAAAATCATCCCGAGTTAGACTGCTCTTGCACAAAGCCTCTAAGTGTTTGTTTTTTTTGTAAGGACAAGGAGGTGCAAAAAGATTCTTAGAAGTGAAATTAAGTTCAGTACACGTTTAACCCATAATAAGATCCACATGATGAATTACATCCGAAGCTCTGTTTCACCTATTATATAGATTACAAGATAGCACTTTAAGTATATATTTGTTTTGATTTTTTTTACCTCCGAAGAAATATTTCTCTGCAGTCTTAACTTGTAGAGGGCTGTTTGTTCGAACAGCTGAAGCTTCATCTCCATCAATGGTGAGGACAGCAAAATTTTCCTTAGCGAGGAATCGAACTTCATGCCACTGCCCATCATTGAGACCAGAGCCTATGACGACCAAAAAAACATTGCAACATTTTACTTAGTCCAGTATTTATTATCTCTAAGTGGTTTTTGTGTCTCTCTCCCAGGCTCATTGCATAAACTTTAATGAAGACTATTGCAGAAATGAAATAATTTTACTGTGATAACAAGGCATTGCTATTACAGTAACTATTACCAATCCCCCCACACTATGTCACAAATACAAGTCTTGGGACTACTGAAGTGTCCATTCTCTCAATATAATTGTATTGAAACACAGATACTGTGACTCACCTTTCCCATCCAGAGGCCATATTATACATTTTACTAATGTCTTAAATGCTTCTATGATCAAGATCAGAAGGAAAAGGTATTGATTCATCCATTTAGTGATAGTGAGTAATAAACCCAAAGGGCACATTATGCTTATGTTGGACATGTATCAAGTCAGATATTTCCAAGAAATGGGAAAGGAAAAATAGGAGGGGAAAGTGCTCACTTAGATAGCAACTTCACAGCTAATCCTGTCATTGAGATGTGAGAATATTCACAGAAATTGAAGACATTATCACAGAGACAATGCAAAACCAGCAAATGTCCAACAAAACCCACAATCTTAGGGGAGCACTATCCCCCCAGTAAGGATAGGAGTGAAGTAGACGGGTTTGTTCATTCATTCAGATCTTTTACAC
>VXBA01001957.1:556856-668656 GCA_013399895.1 Serilophus lunatus | reverse complement strand
CCCCCCAAATTCATACACTTATATTGTCTCCAGCACCTAGAAGGAAGCCTGCCTGCCTGGCATGTTAAGAACTGCAAAAGGGTACTAGTTTTTCTAATCCTTACCATGCAGCCAGGTTATGTTGGGTCAGCAAGTAAGTAGCAAACGCTGTAGTAAAAGCAAATTCCAAGTTGTGGTACCTCCTACAAGTGACATTTTCTCCACTAGATAAAGGTGCTAAGTAATCTTCGCAAAATGTCACTTGCCAAAATAAACCATAAAGCAATGTAATAAGCTGCTTCTAAAATTAACTGGGATGCACAATATCAACAGGAGTACAACGGAAGATAAATTTCAAAATATTCAAAAGAATGTTACCTTCTATGAATAAGGAATAATAGTCATGGTAAATAGATATACCTAAACATTTAATTACTTTTTTCCCAATGTTTTTACATTATTGTTTAAGATACCTGATCAAGTCCTGAAATGCCACAGGGTGTTAGAATATTCCTGGAATATTCATTACTCTGAATAAGAGTGGCAAAAGCCTCTTAAAAAATATGTTAGCTAGAACTGTTTCTACAAAAGCTTGTTCAGTCTAGGGTAACAACAGATGAAAGACCTAATATACTAATCATGAGAGAAGTTTTCTTTCTGTTTGTAAGCTCTTTATCTTTCATTTTCATTACATTTGAAAAAGAAGAAACAGAAAAACACATAATTATAACCCAGACAAAATTAATTTCTACTCATAATAAATGAAGAAAGAAAAAGAAGATAGTTTTTTATAGACTTCCAAACCAAAATTTTTACAGCATGTGTTACTACAACTGAAGTTTATGAGAACATACTTAAAATCCCAATTTTCCAGCCTGAGACAATCTAACATTAAAAATGACTACAGACTCCTGCACAAAATTAAGAGTTCACTATTAAAACATGACACAAAAACAATGGCATGAGCTGCTCATCACAGAGGTAGGTAAGTCTTATACAAGTCTGGAAATGGGGGTAGTGCAGAAACCGAGCCACTCTAGGCTATGAAACAGGATGTCAGCCTACCTTATTCCACTCTTTGTATTATATCAAAGGATTTCGCACATTAACAAAATGTGACTAGAAAAATCACATCTCCAGGGTTTCTCTCAAACATGTCCACCTCCCATGAACATTTGAAACGCCACCGGTTTTCTCTTGCCTCTGGACTGAAGTTGCAGTTGTATGTGATGTATTTATGTGGCAAATGTCTCTCTAAAAGCTTTCATAGCAGAAACTTCCAAAGACACTGCTGTGCCTGCTTTGATAATATTTTTTGTTTTTGAGTATATTCACCGATTAGACAATTCCAGACAGATAAAACAGATTCTGATATAAATATACAGAGAGAACATTACCTAGTGCAGGTGCCCAGGTGTTGGCAGGGGCCACGGGGTGTCTGTGGGGTGAGACTGGGCTGCCCCGTGCCGGGTACAGCGGCCCCAGTGTGGGGCATAGCTGAGCACTTCGGCCCCGGACAGGGAGAGATGAGGGGAAACGGGGAAGAACCAGCACTGCCAACCCCAAGAGGAGAGAGGGAGGAGTGACTGGAGGTGCTCCGGCCACCGTCTTCCCCTGGAGAGCCCCCACTGAAGCAGGGGAACTGGCATGAGAGCGCAGGAGCATCAGAATCCTGGTCCTTCCTCTGCATCCCCTCTGTGCTCCTCGGGAGCAGCCTGTAGAGGAGCTGTGACCGAGGAATTGGAGCTTGGGAAAGGGAGAAAGAAGGGTGTTGTTTTAATGATTGCCTTTGTTTCTCACCACCTAAATCTATTTTAATGGGCAATAAATTAATTTCCCCAAGCTGAGTCTGTCCATCATTTCCATCACAACCACTTACTTCATGAAACGGAGTCCCTCTGTACTTTTTAGATAGCGTTTGGAATGTGCTTCCCCATGTGCAGTGAAGGGGAAATACCCCAAACTCACTAGCACCACAGTGAAAATATGAACAATGACTTAAGGCAAAAAGCAGGTGGAGGGAAGGTGCGTCAGCAGAGCAGGTGGATCTGCTGAGCAGACCGAGAAATGAGAGCACGAGGAGAGCTGCAGGTTATCAGCAAAAACTGATTTCATGTATCCTCTCTGTTTGCACAGCATTTAGCAAAATATGCTAAGGGGACACACTGCTGCTTGCTAAAGGCATGTTTGGAGAAGCATTGGTATTTTGACTATATTAAAAATATTTGCTCCTGAAAGTCGGCATAATTCCTGTCAGTCCTGAAAGAGGATGCTGTTCCTGCTTTATGAACTTTTCGGTGTATTGATACAAAATAATTATGAATTAAGTCTATCTTCTTAGCTACATGTATTAGCTATCCTTATGGAGATTTGCAGTATGACAATAACTTTCCCAACTATTCTGGCTCAGAGTTGCCACAAAAATTCTGGTGCAATTTTATGTTTGCTTAGAAAATTTTTCACAGCTACATTTTTTTTTTTCTGTGGGGTTTACCAATGAATGCTAATGAGGATTGCTCACTAGCACTCGGTAAGTACACTGTTGTCTTCACAGAATTGTATTCCTCAGTGGTGTAACTAAGAGCACCTTTTATCTCTGCCACTGTTTTGATCTGCTTTTTATTTATGTATTTTAGCAGCACAGTTGTCAACCTTCCTTTTTTATGAGATAATAATTTGCTTCAGGGACTTAAATTGCTATTGGAATATGTGATAAATTCAACATACATATTATAGGGGATAAGTTTGTACAGAGCTGGTTTTATTGTTTTTATTACATGTCTTATATCTGTTGAGGGATTATTTTTGCTTGGATTTAAAGACAAGCTTAGCTGAGATCTTTCTGTAAACCAAGATTCAGTTGTAAGAATAGAACATAGCTCCTTATAATAAAACAATTTTCAACAAGTTTAGCATGGGCAATATCCCAAGTGCATAGCAATGATTTCTCTTTGCAGTTTTATTTCCCTCATCTGAGCTGATACATATATTTATTTGCATTATTTTTTTCTTACTCTAACTTTTGGCATACAAATTGAGAGGGAAAAAAAAAAAAGAAAGAAATACACACTGTTTCCACCAAAAATTCCCTACTGAGCTCTGGAAAAGATTTTTTCATATGCAAATTAAATATGTTAATGAAATGCATTCTTGCTATCTAGGGTTTCTATTTAAATGACATTATTTTAAAAGTAGGACTCTTGAGTTAGGCACTTTGATTGAACAAGAAGAAACAGATGTTTTGCTTATTACAGACATGGAAGAAGAACTAGATTAACTAATACCAAAAAAAGTACAGGAGTTTAATACATAATGGAGAATTTAGAAAGATAACATCTAGTCAAGTTTTGCCTTCAGGAAAACTGTAGTAGCAAAAATCTCAAATTATTCTACAGTTAATCTTGTGTGATCAAATCTTCCTATAAAAGGTACTGACCCATGCTGTGGCTATTAATGAGTTCTAGATTATACAATGTGCTGATATACATGGACAAAACTCTTCGGACTTTAGCAACATAATACCTGCAGCACTAGAACAGAACACTGTCATATTCTTGATGTTTAAGAATAAAACAAGAAAAGAATAGTATCGGCAGCTCCATGAAGCACTGGATCAATGTAAA
Organism: Serilophus lunatus; assembly: GCA_013399895.1. Classification (NCBI taxonomy): domain Eukaryota; kingdom Metazoa; phylum Chordata; class Aves; order Passeriformes; family Eurylaimidae; genus Serilophus; species Serilophus lunatus. The sequence goes on along the minus strand of VXBA01001957.1, from coordinate 665,054 downwards.
GACATGTGGCTGCATACGGGTCTTTAATTACTACTGGTGTAGTAAATATTTTGTCCTATAATTTCTTGCCAATTCTTACTAGGAGTTGAAACTTCCTACATTTAAGCTGAAAGCAGAGGGATAGGTTTGTTTGTCACTGCTTTCATTTTAGCCAGCCAGAGTCATGTTTTGGGATGGTGTTATAATTGCTATTCTTGCCTAATCCCCCATTATTGCAGTACAATTTTGCACTAATATTTCTGACTATAAGAAAACAAGCCAACAATATTTTGTTTGAAACATTCAGCTGTGTTCAAATATACAGCAATATATGCCATTAATATTCAATCAGAAAAAAATAAGTGCATCAGGATATAATTATGAAAGCTGTGCTTTCGTATGTTTAATTAATCATGTTTTAAAACTGGAAAAGCAAAATCACAGGTTTCCTACAGTAATATTTTAGATAGTTTGTGCAATAAGCAGCATAAGTATATAATCTGTTTTAGGATTTATGATTCAGTAAAGTTATTTTAATTTTAAATTTTATTCATTTTTTTAGCTATCCCAATGATCAACAGGCTAAGACAGTGGCGAATGCAGTCCTTGAAAGTATTTTAATGATGGAAAACCTTGTTCTTCTACAAAACCAAAACAGTTATGACAAATTTTGTCCTCATGTTTAGGCTTAGGGTTCTTTTTTAAGATGAGTAGTTGGAAACATGCCACAATTTTGCCCATTGGTAATATTTCCTTTAGACTGATTTTTCTCTGAAAGTTAATACCAGAACAAAAATAAAGAGCATTTAGCTTTATATACATCTTGTAGGAATTGGAGATATATTAAAATAGGTAGGTAAATTTCTTGTTTCCATAGTTAATACTGTTCTGCAGGAAACAGAAAATACAGCAAATACATACATCTACAATGCTGTACATTTATAACATTCAAACCTTTACATGTGAAAGTCTTGACTAATGGTGATTACGATTAAATGGACCATAAACCTGGCAAATAATGATCAAACTCATAATGTTTGTTTTTTAGGGTTTTTTTGTTCTTTTACTAAAAAGTAATAAAAAGAATGTTTGCACTTGAATGACAGAAAAAAAAGCTTGTAAATTCAGAGTTTTAGAAATTTGTAGAATCTCCTGCAACTGCTGAAACAACTTTTTCAACCACAGGTTTTGTACCTTAGATATGAAAATATATACACCTGGAAATTGCAATTTTTATGTGTTTCAGCTTGCAGAAAGAATGATATTTTTAAAGATCAAATAAAACTTTTGCCACTGCCGTCTTCCTCTATTCCAGTCCATGCCACATCAGAAAATATTATGTCTAATAATGCGAACTGGTGTATAACTGTGCCTGAATTCCTCAGACATCCTTGCAGGTTAGCATTTAGCTTTTTCTGTCTTTTAACTGACATATAATTAGCATACAGAATTTTGTCCCACACTCAGACAATCATCGTCTTCGAGACCCGTAAAGATGCTTGTTTTATGGCAATTATTCTGTCATATTTATCCATAAAATTCTTTTACTTTTTTTGGGAAGGCTTTTCCGAATTTGAAACACTTTTGTATCACTACAATTTTTTCTTGTATTTACTGTATCTTTGTTATTTAGATGGCTAAATTTGAAAAGAATACAGCAAATAAACCACAATACTTTTTCTTATGCTTAGACTAATCAAATTCAGATATCTATAAAACTATGGATAAGACAATGCTTATTCTTTGGACATTCATGCTGACTAAATATTATATAAAAATAAAATAGCCATATATTCCAGACAGGGGAGGAAAGTGAATCTCTAACTTTTAATTTCATGGTACTGGAATATTCAGTAAAAATGAGCATAGACTAATTCTAGTTCCCTAGATTTTCTCACTGATGACCAGTTTGAACACTTTCACTTTGGTGTGAACAACGTAATTGCAAATGAAACAGAACTTGGTATGGAGGCTATGGTGGTAAGAAAAAGCAGGTTCAAAAAGCAGAAAAAAACCTCTTCTGGATTGAAAGTAAATTGACATTTTCTGACCAACAACAAAAATATATCTTTGTTTTGATACTGAAATGCCAGAGACAATGTTCCCAGTCATGGCTCTGAATCAACAAGAATATTTAAGAACATACTTTAGTAGCAGATAACACAAGGGTATAAAAGCTGTGCACATCTTTAAGTACTCTGCCAAATTGGAGACTAAATATATCTCAGACATCAGTTCTTTTAATGTACATTTTCTAGCAGACATCAATGCATGATTGAGAGCTTGAAGCATATGATGGGAAAAGAGGTGATTGAGCTTTATCACCTCACTTGTGGTACACTAAAATAGCTTTATGTTGCTCATTTGGCAATACTTTTAAATCAGCACCTGTAACACTTTTATTATGTTCTTGTTTAACAGATATACAAAGCCCTAGGCACAAGATTTTCTGAAAGGCCTAACATAATAAATAGGAAAAACTTTACACTTTTTCTTCTAAATATAATATAGCATATTTTATAAGTTTCAGAGGCATGAACTGTAGAAAAAGCAAATCCACTGCTCTCTACCAGAAAAACTACTAAATGTGGACAATATCTAGAAAATGCTGATGACCAATTAGTATATTGGTATATTGGTATATTGTCATTATCTATTTATCATTAAATTCAAACTACATTATACTATTTATTTTTTAAACCTAGAATACTCCACTGTCAGAACTAAAACATGCTATCTATGAAGACCGAATTTCTTTGAATGACTTTTCATGCAGTGGTTGAGACTGTTAGTGATACATTGAGGCTCAACTTAACCTTGTTATAGGATGGTTTTTCAGTAAAAACAAAGCTCTGCACAGAGGAAGGCAGTTTTGTGCATAAACCAGGCTCCTACAGAGTTGGAGGTACAAGTTTACATGGAAACTATATTTTGTTTTTTGTTTATTGCTGGAGTGCATGTATAAAGCAAATCTCACAGTTGTCCCACATATTGGACCTTGCTTTGTACTAACGAAAGTCTCAATGCCTGAGGACAGTTTCTTCTTCAGAAGTAACTAAACACTAACAAACTCCAGTCTTGGTGGAAAATGACATTGCGTGGACTTTCAGGTCTCAGCATGAACTGTTCTGTTCTGAAGCTCCTCTCCTACTGTACTGTGCTGCTTGTTATTGTGGACACAATGAGGTCTAAAGTTTTGAAAGCATTTGCTGTGGACACCGTGACTTGGAAAGGAAATAGCCTGTTTTCTTTTATGAAAAGCCTTTAGGAAAAAGTGATAAAACACCACCCTGCTACAGAATTGTGCAAGGGCATACCCTGCCTCAAGAAGAATATAAATGCTCCAGCATTTGCATGTATTTGCTGGCACAAATTAATATTTCATTTGTGTTAAGTGGGTGTATATTTTTCAAAACCAGAAAGCTGACGGGGAAAAAAAAGTTCTCAGTGAACCATAGCAATGTCTTGGTATAATGACCATTTCAGATTATCCACTTTAGTGATTCTATTAAAAATATTTTTAGTTAATAAAGTTGGAAAAGACCTCCATGGTCTTCAAGTCCTACCTTTGACTGAACACTGTCACACCAACTAAACCATAGCACTAAGTGCCATGTCCAGTTGTTTCTTGAGCACTTCTAGGGGTGGCAACTCGCTGGGAAGCCTGTTCCAAAGTTTAACCACACTTTCAGTGAAAACATTTTCCCTGATGTCCAATCTGAACCTCCCGTGCGGCAACTTGAGGCTGTTCTTTTGTCCTGGACAATATTGTTGCACATTATGTTTTCTTTGTTAAGGGCACAGTAGCAAGTATCCATAAAATAAAATGTCTCAAAGGGAGCTGCAATTAAAATACTTAGCAGAGATTTTCTAAGATAATAATAAAAATATAGTTAAAATGCTAGCACTGCAATAGTGCTTTCCATTTTACTGAATATTCCTTTTCACAGACTGCTGTTGGACAATGCAAGTTATACCTCAAAGTCAAGGAAGTGTGTACTCTGACTCCGTCCATTAACTGTGTCCTAGCTTTTAAAAGCATATTTCATGTGTTCATTTATGAGCAAGTATCTAACGAAAACAGCCTTTCAGCAGAAACAAAGTTGTAAGAAGTAAAGGAACTTGAAAATGCCTCTAGCCCCTCTGTTTCCCCGCATGTTCAATATGGCACCATTCCCTCTCACCTGCATTTTACACTAGGGACTGTCAAAGAGTATGTACTTTAAATGACTAAACCTCTCATCTTTGAAAAGGTACAGGACTATCTGCTTTTCGAATATACAATGTCTTATTTTGCTGCTCCTTACCACAGCATTAGATGAACTCTGAATTTCAGTGTTTTCCCAGACTCCTAGAAAATAAGGAATGACTTCAGCCCACACCCAATGAGAGAAGAAAGCTAGTTCTTTCAAGTACAGTGAGATCAGAGCTGAGCACAGGTACAGTGCTGGGCCCTGGAAGTGCTATCTTTGAAATCCAGACTGAATCCATTGGTTGTTACAGAGGAGAATCAGGAAAAGAACAGCCCTGTTAATACAACTGATAGAACACTGAGAAAACCGACATGGGAGAGAAATAGTGATATATACTTCACATACATATGATACCTGTACCTCTGGAATTGTGATATTATCAATTCAATTATAAAATCTTATGACTCAAAAATAATAATAAAAAAAATTACTAAAGACCCACACAAACATATTTTTGTCCTTAAGCTACAGAGAGATCTAAGTAAAACCATTCTACTGAAGTCCTGAACCTATACTAGCAGGCATCTGTACCAGCTGAGAATTTAGGCCAGCATATGGAAAAAAATCCCCTAAATCTTCAAGGATTTGGCTTAGATGAGCTGCAGTATCCTTCACACCTACCAGTTGGTGATGTTCAAACTCACTGTAATGGAGAGTGAGTAGTTTTTCCCAGTTACAACTGCTACTATATTTCCTTAAAAGAATGTGCTCCCAGCTCAGTTTATATATACTGTACCCACTCATAATTACTGAATCTGTTCTGACAGTGAAGGAATCAACCTGCATTAAATTAATACCTCCTGAGCTTGCAGTAAATTTATTCAACTGAACTGTTCATTCTTTTACTTTGTTACTTTCACATTTGCTCAGTTTTTGCCTCCCCGTTTATATGAGGGAAAAAACTTGCATTTTTATAATCTCTTCTAAATTTTATTCATATACCATCCCCTTAAAACATTGTATAATGGAAAAGTGAACAATGGGAATAAAACATTTTAAAAGAATAAAGACATAACTCAGAAAGTTATAAATACTGCATTCTTTATCTTGGATCTAAAATTACCTTGTCCTTACTTATCAAGTACTTTGCCACTTTGTGATCACCACAACCCTAACTGTTCTCTTTTAATCACTGATTTATAATGCTTACCTCAACATAAGCATTGTCAAAACCCCAAACAGCACACTAGTATCACCTTCTATGTTACAAAAAGAGTATACATAACAGCTATTTTACAGACATCTTTCTACACATATGTATAAAGCATATAGAGATAGATATACATTTCCGCTCTGGATTTAAACATATATTTACAAAGAAATATAAATATTTTGAAAAATTATCTGAAATAGTATTTATCAACACTACTTATCATTTTTTTTAGGTTTAAATGTGTGATGGAACTGTACACATGAGCAAATATACCTTTTCCTTAAAGTGGGCATAACAGGACTTAGACAAAAATATTTCTCAACATCAGTATCCAATTATGTTCTATGTGTAGCTAACCTAAAACAGGGGATTTGTGCAAAACAGAGAGATTAAGATTCACTAGTAGGAAAGAAATGCATCTACTACTATTACAACATAAGGGAATATTTCTTTATAAGATTGAGGCTTACTGCTTTGTAGTTTGCACGTGGAATGTAAAAAATATAATATATTTAAAAAACTACTATTTCTCTGGAAAAATATAGCATTTGATAAATTGTATCTAATAAAATAAAAATTCTCTTAAATAATTGTGCCTGTTAAGGTAGGGTCGGATCAGTACTTAGGGCTCCATTGCACAACACACACATTCAAAGAAAAAGACATTCAAGAGCTCCACAGGTGCAGATAGCCTTATAGTTAATGGAGTTGCATGTATTTATGCATTTAAGGTAAGAATGTGGCTCAGGTTCACAAGGTCTCCAGAGTTAACTTACTCTTGGAAGTAAAAACTAAATATTGACTTTATGAGAAACTGATGAAACCGTCACTGAAGGCAGTAATTATGACATAGTCATTGTTAGAACAAATTTATGCCTTGAAATGCAGCTCCACTCTTGGATCTACATTAATCTTTGATGAATAGAAGCACTGGCAATTTGTAGGGTAGATGAATTTTTATACAATGTTTTTTGGAAATTTTTATACAAGACATACAAGTCAAAAATTCTAACTCAAGTATGAATGTTGTTCATAGGTAACAAGTTTGTTTTCTGTTCTGTTTCCTCAGGCATTTTGTTAAGGGGAATAATGAATGATCCTAATAGTTCAACAGTGTTTATTAGCATCTTACATAGAAATACTGTAGTAGTACACATTTCAAAATTTTTTAACCTCTTTGCTGACTATCAAATTGTAATAGCCACTTGATTATTGCTTTTTAGTTCACAAATATCCTTGTAGCTTATTTAATTTTTATTTTGTCTAGTAGGTGAGAACAGAAAGAAATTATACCAGATGACAGAAATTTTGAAAAAGATTAGAAAATTTATAGGTTAGTCTAAGTGTTTGTGAATAGTCATCATCCAAGACTTAAGAAAAAAGTGCCACTTCAGGAATCATCGATAACTTCATTAGTTTTGAGATCAAAAGTGAGACCACAAAGGAAAATGGAGAGGTTAAAATCTAGTAGGTCTTAATTTTTTTCCCATTCTGCAGATTTTATTAAAAATTACTGATGCAAATATATATATTTATTTTTTAGGGCCAGAAAATTTAATTCTTCTCTTTACTGTAAAATTTCTTTTCAATAGGAACTTAAACTGTACTGCTATAATAATTTTTCATTGTAGATTTTCTGTTGTATTTTATGCATTAGGTGATCTTTCATATGCATAATTAGTAATTATAGGACCCACAGTCGATAAATCATGAAAATTTACTATCTTTGAATCATACTTTACTTGGGTTAACAATATTCTGATGCATAGAAGAGGCTGTCACTAGCACTTTATGAAGATAAATCATTGAACTACACAACTCATAAGCTGAATTGTGATAAATCATTCAGCTCACTATTCTTAAAGGCCTTGTGACACTGTCAGTTAAACATGGCTGAGCACAACTTTTTGATTGTTATAGGAGTACGTGTCGCTACTGAAAGCTGTACCTGTGCTGGTGGCTTGGAGACTGGTGAGGGACTGTTGGGGCCAAGCCATCTTAGAAAGCTTATCCATAATTTCATTTAACAATTTGACATCTGCTTACAGACCCCTTCTTTCCCCAAAAACAAAAGAACAAAAAGAATTTTTTTTTTTAAATTGGAGCCCTTATATAGAACATAGACACCTTACAGAGAAGTTACTATTTGCTTTGCTGTCCTTTTTTAAAGGCCAGCATGGCAAGAAATGCCTCTGTGAATGGATGCTACTTTTGAAAAATATCATACTGTAGAACTATCATGCTTAGAACTAACTTTGGTATTCTGGTGATAAATGAGGAAAACAAATTCCAAAACTTAAATTATGATCTAAAATGTAGATATTTTTAATATAAATACCACAAGAAATTTGCTATAAAAATTAGTAACTAAAAAGCCAAGTAATTTGAGTAAGAAATTAATTCTATTGAGGACTTACTGTGTTTTTGAAAATTCTCTAAAATATCCCTTTAAAATAATAGTGGTACATGCCTTTATCTTTTGAACTACTGAATTTTGTGAATATGATGATTTTGTTGCTTAAACAGATGCTTACAGAAGAACATTACACACTTAAAGCCATATTTATTTTTACATAAATTTATCTGCCCATTCTATTTGTTCAGCACTGACACAAAGCAACTTCAACAATAAAATATGTTACAAAACAACAGTTTTGCAACTATCTTAAAAATCCACGGTAAATAAACAAGTAAATAAACATATTTACCATAGTAAATCTGTTGCTTCATGTGTAACTGCCTTCATATCAGAGACATCATCTGGAAATGGATTTTTAAAGAAAACTTCTCTGAAAATTTGGTGGTGTAACTAATGTTGTTTTAGTTTGATGAAAAAAAAACAATAAAGCCACATCAGATTACAAAGCATGTAAATGGAAATAAAATTTCATTATGGATTGCTCCTTATCTTTTACTGGCAGGGATATTGGTAGAAATCAAAAACTTTGAATGACACTTCTTCCAAAGTAATTTATGTATATGTTGCTTTTTAAGTGTAAAATAATTTAGCCAGCTGTTTATAAAAACTTTTGCATGCTACTTTGTTTAGGATTGGGTTAAACAACACAGAAAAAAGTATCGTGATAAACCTTCTTGTTCTGTATTTTGCAGCTTCTTTTTAAATTTTTATGACCTGTCAAATATGTAATTAAATGCTGATTTATTACAGAAGGCTGGTAATTATTGTAGCTCATTTGCTAAGTACTTATGATTTACTTTTCACTAAAGAAAATCAGGAAATACACAAAGTCCTTAGTGTTTGATTTCATTCTTTTAAGACATAGCAACAGGAAAGGCATTTCAGCTTCACACACTAATGTCAGGCTTGCAGTTTAGATCAAGCTCAGTCACTCTTCATGTAGTTTAGGTCTTTGTAATGTTACATTTGTTCTTACTGCTACTATGCCCCAGAAATCTCCAATTCATTCAAATAAAAAAGCGCTACTAAGCCAGGAGGAGGAACTTTCTCTGGGTTTCCATAGAAATGTCATGCTTTGGGAGAAGCTGCTCCTGCTGAATTAATGAGGTTGGTTAAGATAAAGCTATTCAGATTTAGTATTGAGAAAGTGCATTGAAGCTTGCATTTTGATGGAAAATCTAGAAGTTGACTCAAATGAAAAGTAAAAAGAATTTAATCTGGATAACAGTTTGAATTCTGATGCTCTCCTTTTTCCGACAGCAGCCATAAGGAACATGCACATGCATTGCTAGTCCTGCTGATAGCAAATTAAACACCCTGAACCATTAAACTTTTAAGTCAAAAGGATCTGCAATTCCTTAATGTGGATATTGGAGATAATCTCCTGTTAGGCAATTTGCAGATCTTGATTCAACTTCAAACCCTTCCTCCCTTGTGAGTTTTCAAATCTAAAATGAAAGAGTAGGCTTCTGTGTTAAAAATAGAGAATCCATGTTAACAGCAGAAATGATGGTTTATTCATCAATAATGAAATAGTTCTCGGCCCCTGTTATACTAATTTTGGATAAGCTGAGTATCACATAGCAATGTTGGGAGAATTCTGGATTTTATTTTTCCTATCTGGAATGGTTTTGCACTTATATTCAAGGCATCTAAGTGCAGCTATTCCAGCACAGAATGGGTACTTGGAATTACTTTTTAAAATACACAAAATTTGCAGTTATAAAACATGATGGACAAGGCAAATTCATCATAATGTGTTACAGTCTGTTTCTAAACATTTATAAAGGTTGTGACTAGAATGCAAATATTAGATATGCATGTAAAAGAAAAGAGGGGGGGATAGAAAGCATATAAAATATAAAAATGTTCTATAGGCCCAGGGTTTTCAAGGAAGCATGTTGTAAGTTAGTTTGGGAACTATAAAACAAAAATAAGAGGCAAATCAGTCATCTGGAAATCCTTTGTCTGGATGCTCCTGAAATGACAGGACTACAGATATTATTACTCAGTCAAAATAAGCACACCTTAAATAGTAAAAAATCATTTTTTCCACCTTAAATACCACACTACTATCCATAACTATAGAACTATAAGGAGTAATAAGATGTGGCAGTGACGAAGTAATCTGCAGAGTATTCTTTTAACACAAGGCCCACTGATACCCATAGCATTTCCACTGATAGGGGCGTAAGCAGTTGCAAAGCATAGACAGTTCAAATAATCTACTTTGAATCTATTTTTCAGTGGAAGTTATGTCTTCTTGTAAATCTGCAGCCTGTTCCAATGTTAATTGTCATCAGAAATATGTTGAAACAAATTCTCCAGTGAAACATAGGGTGGACTCGATTATCTTTAAGGTCTCTTCCAACCTTGTTGGTACTGTGATACATGACCTTATCTGTAAATGAAATATGACACATACCTACAACAGCACTCCTTAAGAAATTCACAAGTGGCTTATACCCATAAGCTATCTTTCATGCCAGTGGTATTTGGTTTTTTATTGCCTTTTCCTACCATGAATCCAGATATTGTGTGAGGAGATTACACAGGCAATGGGGCAGACTTCATCAGGACACTGTGAGTTAAAATGTAAAGCATTCAAAGGCTGCAATATTATGGGACTAAGCACATTGCAAAATGATCAATCACAGTTAACAAGTTCAAATGACTATCTAGAAACTGTTGGTTTTGGCTTGACTAGAGTTAATTTTCATTTCAATGACTAGTGTAGGGTTATGTTTTGGATTAGTGCTGAACACAGGGTTAATAATACAGAGATATTTTTATAGCTGAGCAGGGCTTACATGGAGCCAATGCCTTTTTATGTTTTTATACTGCCCCAGTGGTGAGGAGTTTGGGAGGGGATGTAGCTGGGACAGCTGACCCAAATTGACCAAAGGGATTCCACACCATATGACATCATCCTCAGTATCTAAAATGGGGGAAAAAAGGAGCCAGAGGGGGACTTTTGGACTGATGGCATTTTTCTCCCCAAGTGACTGTTACACATGGTGGGGCCCTGCTGTCCTGGAGATGCCTGAACATCTGTTCCCTGGCACCCCGCCTCCCGCCTCCAGAAAGCAGCAAATTAATTTCTTGGTTTACTTTGCTTGTGTGCAAAGCTTTTTCTTTCCCTATTAAACTGTCTTTACCTTAACCCATGTGTTTTCTAGCTTTCATTCTTAAAATTCTCTCCCTGATCCCACTATCAGGGCAGTGAGTGAGGAGCTGCTTGGGGCTTGGTTGCTGGCTGAGGTTAAACCATGACAGAAACATACACATGATTCATGGAAATTTTCTGATAGTAAAGGCTAGATCAATGACATTGCAGAGATCAGGGTAGCTATATATTCCGTATGTCATGCCTCTTCTCAAATTATTTTTTCAAATATCTTGTCAGTTATGAAAAGGGCATGAGATGCCACCTTTGTTGTGTCTTCTCTCTTGTCTTCTTTACTGATCAGATAGTGGGCCAAGAAGTTGTGCAGGATGTTTCTTTCCTAAACTCCTGTCCATAGGCACACAGACAGATATTGACAGCAGCAGCAGAAATGCTAAGGAATGGGCCATGGAAATGTAGAGAGTGAAAGTGCAGGAGAAAACTGCTAGGTATATATCACATGCATTAATGCTGTGCAAGGTTGAGTACATATCGTTTTTTGTCCCCTCTCTTCCTTCCAAACATAAATATAATCTGTTCTGTAGGTGTAACTTGTTTAAAATGAACTCTACATTTTCAGAGGGAAGCGAATATACCACGCCTTTACCACAGACTTTTAAAATAAGAATTTCTGCTGTAGGAATATGAGTTCAGAATTTAAACCGGGATCTAAGGACAGAAGAAGTCATTTGTTTATGATAAATGTTTTAATAAACTAATACTAGTTATAACTACGGTTCTTCCCCACCACTTTGCTACAAAATAATGATAATACTTAACAATTAAAACAATAAAAACATGTCAGCTCTCCTTGCTTATTTTTGCTAACATAACAGGGTTTAAAAATTTTGTTCATTAAAATATATGGAGGTTTTTTAGGAACTTAACTATATACTGTAAGGTTATGTAGATACACATCCACTTACAGATGTATCTTGGTTATAGCTCATGGTACAACACACCTACTCCATATCAGGTATCCTAAGTAAGAAATAAAGCATACTTAATCTAGTAAGCTTAGCATTGCAATTTCCCATAGCGCCTTCTTTCTTCATATTTTTATGTCTTCCTCTCTCTAACCAGTTTTTGTAGCATATGTTTATAGCACATGTTTGTTTGCTATGTAGAAGAAAAAAAAATCTTTAATTCTGTGTTCTTTTATGAGATAAGTTAAAGAGAAGATCGCCTGCCAAAAAAATCTGACTTACATTAATTTAGCTGCAGAGAATTTATAAAAACCAAGCAAAGTCACATTGTTTCAACAGATATTATCCAGATCTGCATACACTACATTCTGTGCTCTCAATTTGCCTGTCTTCATCTATTTCATGCCTCTTTTGTTCATAGCTGCTGTCAAAGTTATGACAGAAATTATCATACTTAAATTACTGGCAGTTTGCTTTTTCTCTTCTGTTGTGATGGAGGAAATGGAATTTTTTAAGAATTTAAATTGCCATATCCTTTACATTTTCAGTCTCCTCCTTCCTTTAAAAAAAATTGGTTCATGACACAAAGCATAAATACAAATCAGCTCCAGAGGGAGTCATGGTGTTTTAATGTGGCTAGAATAATTTGGGAAATTTGAAATGAAGATCACAATCAATGTTCCTTATTCAAATAATTGATAATTGACCTGGCTGCTGGAAAGACTTAGCAGTCTCTTATCAGTATGAGGAATGAACAAGAGGAGCTCAAAGCTTTGGCCCAGTCCCAGATGTTTGAAATCACTGGCATAAGTGAAACCCGATGGGATGAGGCCTGTGAGTGGACTACCCTGTTGGATGACTCCAGGCTCTTCAGGAGGAATAGGCAGGGCAGAAGAGGTGGAGAGGTGGCACTGTATGTTATGTAAGGGTTAGAATGTATGGAGCTCACAGTTGGAAATAGCAGAGTTGAGAGCCACTGGGTAAGAATCAAGGGGAAAACAAATAATGTGGATATCATTGAGGGGGTGTGCTATAGACCTCCCAGCCAGGACTATGACATCAACAAATTATTCTTTGAGGAATCAAGGCCACTTCCAATCAACTGCCTTCACCCTTAAGGGGGACTTCAAGCTGCCAGAAGTGAAATGGGAGCACCACACAGCTGGTACAACCCAGGTCAGAAGATTTCTAAAAAACCTAGATTATAACTTTATGGAACAAGTCCTAATGGAGCCAACTCGCAAAGATGCTCTCCTTGATCTGTTGCTTGTCAACAGAGCAGATATTTTGAGTAAAGTGGAGATTAGTCCCCCTTTTCACCATAGAATTCATGGGGAGTTTAAAATCTCTGTTGACAGGAGGAAAAATGCCAGCAAAAGCTCAGCTCTGGACATGAGGGGAGCAGACTTCAAGCTGCTCAAGGAATTAGTAAGTAAGGCCACCTGGGAAAATGTTTTTGCATATGCTGGAGTCCATCAGTGCTGGTCACTTTTCAAACATCACCTCCTAAGGGCACAGGAGCAGGCAATTCCCAAAAGCCAAAAATCAAGCAGGTGAAGCAGAAAGCTGGCTTGGCTAAACAGTTAAAAAGAGAAGGTATATGCCCAGTTGAAACGAGGTCAAATGACATGGGAAGAATACAGATATTCTGCTTGTTACTGTGGGAAAAAATTCAGTGCAGCCAAAGCTCAGCTGGAATAGCAGCTGGCCAGAAATGTGGGGGACAATAAAATTTTTTCCAAATATACTAATGGAAATAGGCAGTATAGAAATATCATTGGCTTGTTACAGGATGGGAATGGTCAACTCACAAATGGGGACAAAGACAAGGCAGAGTTGTTGAATGCATTCTTTGCTTCTGTCTTCAGCATTGATGATGGATCAATGGGGACTCAGTGCCCTCAGCTGGAGGACCATGACTGTGGGGATGATCAACTCCCAGCTGACTCTGAAATTGTGTGGGATCTGCTGCTTCAACTGAATCCCTGCAAATCTATAGGGCCTGATGGGATTCATCCAAGAATCCTCTAAGAGATAGCTGATGTCATAATTTTAGTTTTTTTCCCAGCAGTCTTGGGAATTCAGAGAGGACCCAGCTGACTGGTAGCTGGTGAATCTTGTCCTGATTTTCAAAAAGAGGAAAGAGGACCCTAGAAACTACAGGTCAGTCAGTCTCACTTCAGTGTCTTCTAAAGTTATGGAGATTATTCAGGGAGGTATTGAAAAACATGTGAAAGAGGACACAATTTTTGGTCACAGCCAGCACGGGTCTTCATGAGAGGAAAGCCCTGCTTACCCAAACTGGTATCATTTTATGACAAGGTAACCTACCAAGTTTAGCAAGGCAATCTAGTTGATGCTTTGGATTTCAGCAAAACTTTTGATACCATCTCTCACAATATTTTTCTGGATAAAAGTTCCAGTACACAGCTGGATAAACACATTATGTGGTGTGTAAGGAATTGGTGATAGTGAATGGGGTAACATCAGACTGGTGACCTGTCACTAGTGGGGCTCCTGAGGGCTCCATCTTAGGCCTAGTTCTCTTCAACATCTTCATAAATTACTTGGAAAAAGGACTGGAAGGAATACTACGTAAATTTGCAGATGACACAAAACTGAGAGGAGCTGTTGACTTCTTTGAAGGCAGGGAGGCCCTACAGGGAGACCTCGACAAATTAGAGGACTAGGCAATCACTGACCAACAATCAACAATGATCAACAATTTGGATTCAGCACCTGGGATAGGGCAATCCTGATTGTTCTTACAACCTAGGGTACGAGATGCTGGGAAACAGCGCCATGGAAAGGGCCCTGGAAGTCCTGGTCGACAGCAAGTTGAATATGAGTCAGCAATGCCCTGGCAGCCAGGAGAGCCAAACTTATCCTGGGGGACATCAAGCAAAGCTGGTCGAGGGAGAAGATTGTCCTGCCCTGCTCTGCTCTGCCCTGCTCTGCTCTGTGTGCAGTTTTGGGCACCACAATATAAGAAAGATATTAAACTATTAGTATCCAAAGGAGGGCAAACAAAGATGGTGAAGGGTCTTGAGGGGAAGCTGTATGAGCAGTGGTTGAGGTAATTTGATCTGTTCAGCCTGGAGAAGAGGAGACTGAGGGGGGACCTCATTGCAGTTACAACTTCCTTGTGAGGGAAAAAGGGGCAGACACTGATCTCTTCTCTGTGGTGACCAGTCACAGGATCTGAAGTTGTGTCAGGGGACGTTTAGGTTGGATATTAGAAAGAGGGTGGTTGTGAACTGGAACAGGCTTCCCAGAGAAGTGGTCACAGCACTAAGGCTGACAGAGTTCCTGAAGCATTTGAGTGATACTCTCGGACACATGGTGTGACTCTTGGGGATGGTCTTGTGCAGGACTGAGTCAGACTCAGCGATCCCTGTGGATCCCTTCCAACTCAGCATATTCTGTGTAACATGCAACAGTTGCTCCCAAAACTAAGCCTGTATCTTTGACAATTCAGTTGCACAAACACAGATGTTTGAACATCAGGTATAACATAAATGAAATTGCTCTTAATAAAACAAAAGTGGGAATGTTTATTTCAGCTGTACACAAAGCTCAGTGAAATAAAATGATCCTTGTGAAAAATACTCTTTTGCTTCAAGTGCACTATCTCAAGCAGAAACCTAACAATGAAGGACAAAGGCTTCTTCTTTAAAACTCCTTTTGAAATATTTTATGCAGATTTTTTTTCTTGTGCATCCAATGCCTCACATACAAAGCCTATTTTTCACAGTAATGAATTTGCTTTTGCTTTTCAATATTAAGGAAGGGCCTACATACCCCAGACAAAATCAGTTCTTTTTTCCCTCCACTTCTTAATCCATCCATAAAAAATAACTGGTGTCTCAAAGAGTTTGTAATACAAATATATAAGATGAAAAAGCAAACAAAGAAAAGAAATATGAAACATTATCCCTGTATTACAAAGGAGTACCGTGGCACAAAATTAAATAATTTGCTTAGTTGCACTGAAAGGTAGGAACAAAAAAAAAGATCTGGCTAATACTTTTTCTACAAAATTATTTAATTTCCTAATTGTTTTATTTTTCTTTCCTTAGTTCTCAAAAGCCTTATAGAAAAAAATCTGGTCTTTCAAATATTTAAATTAATTGTTTTAAAACCAAAACAGATTTATTATTAGGAAGTTACTTTAAGCTTATGATCTTTCTTAACCATAGTAAATAAAAGCCAATAACTTAAAGGATTCTTCTGTCATTTTGCAATTAAATACATCTTTTTAGTGTATATTGAACAAAGACTTCTAGTCAGCAAGCAGAAGAAAGAAGAGAGCTTCATGGAACTGTCTTTTTTCATACTTATGAGGAAACGTATGTTCCATGATCATGAAATGTATCAATATGTATAGTAGACAAAGAATGACTCATATTTCATAAGGATGCAAAGTTTTAAACAATCATCTAGATGACTGAACCATTTATTGATATCCTGGGATGAAGTTTCTTTTCCAAGTGATTGATCAAAATAAAACCCCAACAAAACAAAACCACATGGAAAGAATCTCACAATAAAGAAACTAAGGACATTTGCATCGACCTGAGTTTCTCTAGTAATACCTGGTCTTCTAGTGCCCCAGATATGTACTACAGTACAAGCCCCACTGTACCTTGTGTCTTGAACCTTCACAAAGTATTAGTTGAGGTCTAATAATAATTGAGGTTCTTTTGCAATTCCATTTCAGACACGCAGCAATTTTCAGGCTTTTACTATGTCTTTGAGACTCAGGCCCAGTCTGTCCACAACCTGTATATATAGTGATTTTCCCTGCTCTTGCCTACTGAATAATGATGTCGGATGTCAGGCATTCTGTCTAACTTCTCCAATTCAGGCTCATGGTGGGCTATTAAATGAATGAGAATAGCTTAGCAGGAAATGTCCAGCCAAGGTATTTATCTATCTTTTCCATAAGTTTAGAACACAGCTGGGGAATTAATGGGTGGGGGAGAAAAGTAGCTTGTTAAAATAATACCAGAAAACTAAGCAATATAAACCTATTATACTCAGTTAATGAGGGCTACCCTAGCTATTGACACAGCCCATTTCTATTTCTGTATTCACTGGGCAGAATCATAAATTTTCCTGGGGGAAAAAAATGCATTATGTTAATACTGTGCCTATGGTGGATACATTACGGAGACCAGATTTTTAAAAAGATGATAAAAAGCAAGTATTATGAAAAATTAAGGGGAAAGCATGATCCCATTAATCTCTTGATCTTTTGCCCTTCGCTTGCATAAATCTCAAATGAATCCAGAATAACTGTCTACTTAATTTCTTAAGAGTATATCAACAATCAAGTAACTAACCTTAAAGAATACACTGAATGCATTATTAGTTCCATTAACATTGTTTTAGATAAATGCAGTGCCCTGAAATTTCCCTTCCCATGACCTTGGAAATCTCCCAGGGCAGCTGTAAAAGACTAGTTGCAGGGGTCATTTAAAACAATTTAACAAAGCTGAGAAAAATACACTACAGGGAACAATACTGCTATAAATAGGGAATTCCGCTAACTGCAAATTAATAGATCTTCTATATCTTTAGTTTGCATGGGTTTATAAAAACATATCATTTAATATCTTCATAAGTCTGCTATCCTGTATATTAATGTATCTTTTTCATTAGGATTCTCACTCAGTCTTTCAAAAAATCCAAACCTACAAGCTTTGGTCCTGAAAATATTATTTTACAATAATAGTTCTAGCAATTTTGAAAGAAGAAATAATCATAGAATCTGTTAACCTATTTTAAAGTTACAGTATCTAGGAAACAGGCCAATACTCATCGGTCTTGTGAGTAATCAACCTTCCAAAACTGTCCAACAAAGTTAGGAAAATGAGGAATACATCTCTTTTTTTTTTGTGGGTAACCCTTGAGAAAATCTCCATTTGTTCCATGTCACAAGAATTCAGCATGATTAGCCCTGCTCTCCTTGTCATAGCACCAATTTACACACTATCAGCATTTTAATGGAGTCACTGTTGCTTAACAGTTTTGTTTCAGGAATCCACCCACTAGCAATTGTGTCAGTGATTACATACAGGCCATATTTGCATATAGACACATATCCTGAGAAAGCCAAATAGATCTTCATACTCTGGGACATATTATTGAAAATTTTAGTAGGTTTTTAAAAGTCTTCATTTTATTTAGGTGCCTTAGTTGTTAGATTATATAACGAAATCTTAATTTGCAAGATGGCATTTCATATTTTCATGGGATTTTCTTGAAATCACCTGATCAGAAATTCTACACTATCTGAGGATGGATTTCATATATGTATTCTTCTTTCACTGAGAATACTGTAACTAAGACATAAATCAGAAGGATCCTCAAGTGCAAGTTACCTAGCACTGGAATCAGAGAGACGACAGTTATTTTATTTTCCCAGATTTTGTAAGTATACAATGGCTCTTCAAAATTTTGGTATTTTCAATATTTTAAAAGGATATCAGAATTGCATTTTGGATTTATTCCAGCAGCAAAAAGTATTCACAACTCATCCTATGCAGAATGACCTGCAAATGCAGCAGTATCAATGCACATCACTGATCTCTCGAGTAAAATCAGTAAGTTCAATCATTATGAAACAACACACATGAATTAATAATGAAAAATATTTTCTGTCTCTAACCATCATGCAAGAATTCTTTTATCAACATATAACTTAGGTATTCTCAAACTCTGTATGGCTTCCTGACTTTATAATCACATTGCCTATTCTTTTTACCTAGCACCTGTTCTTCTGGGAGACTTTAACCTGATGCATGTCTGCTGGAAACTCAACACAGCAGAGAGGAAGCAATCTTGGAGGCTCCTGGAGTGTGTGGAAGATACACAGCTGGTAAATGAGCCTAGCAGGGGTAGCGCCCCACTAGACCTGCTGTTTACGAATAGAGAAGGATTGGTGGGAGACATGTGGTCCAAGGACGTCCTAGGCGCAGCAACCGCAAAATGTAGAGTTTTTGATTCTTGGTGATGTAAGGAAGGGGTCAACAAAACCTCTATCTTAGACTTCTGATGGATGGACTTTGGCTTGTTCAGGACACTTGTTCAGAGAGTTCCCTGGGAAACAGTCCTTAAAAAGAAAGGGGTCCAGGAAGGTTGAACACAATTTATGAAGGACAACTTTAAGGTCCGAGAACAGGCTGTCTCTATGTGCTGAAAGATGAGCCAGTGGGGAAGAAGACCAGCTTGGTTGAACAGGGAGCTTTTGCTGCAATTCAGTGAAAAAAAGTTTATGACCTTTGGGACAAGGGGCAGGCAACATTGGAAAAGTACAAGAATATCGTTAGGTCATGTAGAGAGAAAATTAGAAAGGCAAAAGCTCAGGTAAAACTCAATCTGGCCACTGCTGTGAAAGATAATAAAGAATGTTTTTTAAATACATTAACAACAAGAGAGGGGTAAGGAAAATCTCCATCCTTTACTGGATGCAGAGGGGAACATTTTCACTGAGGATGAGGAAAAGGCTGAGGTACTTAATAATTTCTTTGTCTCAGTCTTTAACAGAAAGAACATTTATCCTCAGGGCAAACAGCATTCTGAACTGGTAGACAGGGAAAACAAGCAGAAAACAACAACTGCAATCCAGTAGGAAGTAGTTAGTGATCTGCTCTGCCACTTAGACCTTCCCAAGTCTATGTAACTGAATGGAATTCACCCAAGAGTTCAGAGGGAGTCAGTGGAAGAGCTGACTAAGCCACTCTCCATCATTTATCATCAATCCTGGTTAATTGGAGAGGTCCCAGATGACTGGAGGTTAGCCAGTGTGACATCCATACAAAAGAGGTATCAGAAGGAGGATATGGGATATATCAGCCTGACTTTGGTGCCCACGAAGGTTATGGAACAGACATGCACAGATCAACTCAGGTATTAGGCCCAGCCAGCATAGGTTTAAGAAAGATACATCCTGCTTGACCAACGTGGTCTCCTTTTATGACCAGGTGACCACCTAGTGGATGAGACAAGGGCTATGGAGGATGACTAACTGGATGTCAGCAAACTTTTGATACTCTCTGCCATGACATACTCCTGGAGAAGCTGGCATGGCTTGGAAAGGCACATTCTTCGCTGGGTTAAATCCTGGCTGGATGGCCAGGCCCAGAGAGAGGTGGTGAATGATGCTGCATCCAGATGGTGGCTGGTCACTAGCGGAGTTGTCCAAGGCTCAATACTGGGGCAAGTTCAATTTGAAACTTTTATCAATGATCTAGAAGAGGAGATCAAGTATATTCTTGGTAAATTTGCAAATGATATTAAGTTTAGTGGGAGTGTTAATCTGCTGGAGAGTAAGAAGGCTCTGCAGAGAGATCTGGACAGGCTGGATCAATGGACTGGGGCCAACAGTATGACATTCAATAAGGTGAAGTGCCAGGTCCTGCACTTCGGTCACAACAACCCCGTGCAGCACTCCAGGCTGGGTGAAGAGTGTATGGAAAGCAGCCCAGTGGAAAGGACCTGGTGGTGCTGATTAACAGTCAGCTGAACATGAGCCAACAGTGTGCCCAGGTGGCCAAGGCCAGTGGCATCCCAACTTGTACCAGAAATAGTGTGGTCAGCAGGAGCAGAGCAGTGATTCCCTTGTACTCAGCACTGGTGAGGCTGCGCCTTAAGTCCTGTGTCCAGTTCTAGGCCCCTCACTTCAAGAAAGACATTGAAGTGCTGGAACTGTGTCCAGAGAAGGGCAACAAAGCTGGTGGAGGGTCTAGAGAGTAAGTCCTATGAAGAGTGGCTAACTGAGCTGGGTTGTTTAGCCTGGACAAAAGGAGCCTTAGGGGTAACCTTATCTCCCTGTACAACTCCCTGAAAGGAGATTGTAGCAAGGTGGGGTTCTGTCTTTTCTCCCAGGCAACCAGTGACAGGATGAGAGCAAATAGCCTCAAGCTGCACCAGGGGAGGTTCAGACTGACCATCAGGAAGAATTTCTTTACTGAAATGGTTGTTAAGCATTGGAACAGGCTGCCTAGGAAAGTAGTCCCTCTAGGTGTTCAAGAAATGACTGGATATAGCACTTGGTGTTACGGCTTAGTTGACTTGGTGGTGTTCAGTCAAAGGTTGGACGCAATGATCTTGGTGTTTTTTTCCACCTTAATGATTCTATGATTCTATGAACATACATGGTCTGACAGATTCAGACACCAAACAGAGGAGGTAAGTAAGTTAAATGTTAAGCTTGGTAAAAGCAGAGAACTTCAATCTTCCAATCTTCATATACTCCAAGAGAAAAAGAAAGTCTCATCATTTCTTAAAATTATTCTAGAGAACATTACGAAATTGGAAATATTGGTCCACAGCAACATTCCCTGGGCATGACTCCTGATTTTAACCATAGCTATATGTGCCTTACCCTTCCCTATATATGTTCCATGACAAAGGAAATCTTCCATTCATTGACTTATCTTAATTCAGAATTATTTGCTATTATTTGCTTATTATTTTATTGCTTATTTATTGAGTTGAAGCCAAAATAGTGCATCACTCTGATTTCGACCAATTTGTTAATTTCTTAGTTACTTTAAAACTAATTACATTCTTTGCTTGTAACTATTTTAAATTACTTTGTATCTAAAGTATTCACAGAATTCTCACTGTTCATATGCAAAACTTAACAATTTTAGCACACTTTGTCTTAAACGAGTATGTGTGCCTTAGGTTTTCACACCACTTCACTGCCAAGAAGTTTCTGTAATGGGTTTAATCTTGGGGTTTTTCTGAGAGGGATGGGGTAGGGTTTATCTTCTAAAACCTCTTTTTTTTTTTGTTCCCGGGAGAGGAAGCAGAGTGAAATGGCTAATCTCAGCTCTGGACAGTGGAGTCAGCACGGACTCGTCATCACCAGGCTCAGGCAAGGACGACTGGACCCCTTGTCACTGCAAGGCAGCCAGGGATGGGACGGCGGCAGCGCCTGCCACATGCCTCCCTCCTTCCCTTTCTCCACAGCCCAGCAGCCTGCTCAGAGGATCAGTTGTTATTTTTCTTTTTTGTGAAATATTGCCAGGTTGTTTTTTGTGTCATTGAGTTGTGCTTTAGTGGGATTCCACAGTTTATAGAGCCCCTAGATAATAAAAGGTTCTGTAGTTGTCTTCTCTATTGAGTCTCTCATTGTTGGTTACGCCCCCTAGTGTCCAAACCAGACAGTTTCTAACACTGTCTGTGATGAACTAATGCAGATTCACTGGAAGATAATACGGTGATTCACATGTATATATATCTGCAGTGGATCTGAGACAAAATTTGCAATTTTTGTTGAAATGCTGTTTTTAAGAACATGAATTTCCTTGTGAAATGACCAGCAATGACAAATAACAAGGAAATATCCCCACTAAATATCAGATCTGCCCCCAAACACAGGATAAGCTTCTTTTGTCTTGTATAGAGAAAAGCTTGAGAAGACTTATTAACCCCATCATGACTTCAGAAATTTACAGTTCCTACTCCAAGTAGGAATGTGTTTTCATAATTTTTTTTTGACTCATGAGGTTCTATGTGGTTTAAGCAAATAAAAATAGCTAGAAATAGCTTATTTCTTTGTGTTCTACTCTAGCACTATTAATCCAGCTATTAAAGTAGGAGGATGAATTCAGAACTACCAAGAAGAAAAAGAGAGGTGGATTTCCCAGCATGCTTTCTATCATGACACGGAAATATTTATATATTCTGACCTCACAGGCAAATGGCAGAAGACTACATAGAAGTCTGTCAAATTTTCTCAGATGACTCCTATTTCCCAAAAGAAATATTGACTAAGCAGTGTTTGAGCCTTCCCAGTGTTTATCAAGGATTTCTAGCTGCCTGGCAGCCTAGTTGAAATGTGAATTCTCAAGCTATAGAAATATTTTCAAGTATTTTTATCTCATGCGAACAATGATACAAGAACCAATAGATTTTACAGCATCTGAAATTAGTCACCTAAATGTTAAACATGAGTAAGAGTTTATACCTATAAAAAATACCCTATCTTTTTAATTAACCATGTCATTAAAGAATTTGTCAGAAAAACATGTTTGACATTGATGTTCTCTTTCTGCAATCATTTTCTGTTTCTTGACTGCTGTATACTCCATATTACTGTAAGTAAATTTCTTTTCAAAATATTGACTGAAATCTTGTAAATAAATAAAAATACCATTTAATATAATCAATAAATGCAGAATTGTCCTCTTGAATAAAACATGTCTATGAAAAAGTTTATGAAAGACAGCAGATTCTTACTGTTGTTAACTACATTTATCTATTAAATTAAATACAGGGACATAAATATCAATTTTGTTCAAAGGCCATTTTAATAATTTGCTACACAAACAAGTAAATCAAGGAAATAATTTATTTGAAGCTCACTAATGTTTGAAAATTCCTTTCTCCTCTTGTTCAAACCCCTTTACAAGAATCATACATAAACATGAAAGCTTTGTAAATGTGTTGTGGAAGTCAGTTATGGATTGCCTTGATCATTTGTGCAAAAATTATGTTTAGTATTCAGAAAAATGTTTTTGAACTACAAGATGAAATGAATTTAAAAAAACCAACAACCTTGAGTCAAATAAGAGAATGTGCATGAATCTATCTTTAATCTTTTAATAGCATTTATCTTAATCTCCTTTTCAAATAGCATTTTCAAATGCAGGTAGATGATACATCTTTAGATCATATTATGTGTTATATAGCCCTTGTTAGGGACTACAGATCTCTGAAAAGAGTACAGAGACTGTATATTTTAAAAACTCAATCACTAACCTTGAAGTAAGGAAAAGTGTTCCCATTTAAAAACCAGGTTTCCCAATTTCTGTGATACCGAGCCACTAAGCAAAGAAGTCAATCTTGAATAACTCATAAACATTTCAGGGTCCCATACTACCCTTGGTTAGCAAATCTTGTGTTTTATTAGTGTGGACAGACATACATACATGCACATAGTTTAGGAATATATATTTCAGTATTTTTTATGAACTTCAGACCTCAGCAATTTCACAGGTTTCATTTAGTCTGCTCAACCTCTTTTCTCACTTAAAATTTCTAGCAGTTATAAGTATCATTAGGACTTGCACTACTTAAATTTTCATTTCCTTGAGGATTATTCATTAAACACATATTTTACTATCCACAAACATCACTAGCTATTTCTTTACCTACTATTCTTCATTTGCATAATGCCACCTACACACTGAAAATTTAGTCAAACTCTTGAGGCATTGTTCCTCCACTCTACTGGACAGAAGCAATACATATGAAACTGGTAAAGAAAACTATGTCTAAACCAGAGAAATTTATTCCTTATATACATCATACTTATTATTGCTATTATTATTGCTAATTGTGTATCCAGTAGAAGTAGACATTCATATGCAGTTCATTACTGCCTATGATTCAATAACACAATCAAAAGTAACATTGCCTGGAAAAATTCTATTAACAAAATTCTTCTACCTTTCAGTTAGACATAGATGGTGGTGGCTCATGAGAGGCTCCTATTAATGGAAATTGAAAAAAACACCTTCTGCACGCTTTTTATCACAGTCTGATATAAGGAGGGAAAAAAGGGGTTTAAATCTTAGACAGATCAAGAATTTTAAACAGCAAAAGGCATAACAACTTCATCATAAATTTAGAAATAATATGTCCTTTCAACTTTATAGTTAAATCCTGCTACAAATAATTCAGAAGAAAAGCTGTTTCTTCAATAAAATGAGAAAGGCTGTCTACAGAGGGGATGTCTGTAGAAGAAGGTATGAGGTAGAAGCAGCAAGATGTGGCAATGAAGTTATTTAGTGTAAAGGGTTGAAGAAAAGGAATTTGAAAAGAATGAAAAGAAATAGATTTCTGAACCATGTTTATTAGATGATGGTCAGCCTTTTAAAAGGTAAACTCTGAATTTTTTAATAGATTAGGGAACTGAATCCAGAACACCAGTCTGCTTCAGGAAAAGTCAGCTAGGATAGCCCAAATCATCCTCAATGTTGGATAATGTTACTACATTTAATATAGTTTAATAGAAGTATATAGTAGCCTTATTTATTAAAATAAAAAAATGCCCAAGGAAGGACCACAAAACATTTACAATGATCATTATTAGACTTGAAGAGTAAAGGATGGAGTTGGGTAACGCTAGAGATTTGTTCAAAGCTGAAGACAATTTCTCTTTGTCATACAAACAAAGATAAGGTCTTCCTAAGTCCTAAAAGGAAACATCAGAGAAGGAAAACAGACAACTCTAAAATTATTTCATAATGTTGACAAGCAGCCCATAGGATGGCTAATTTTGAAACGCTGCTGAAGATTGAATTGTACAATGGATCAAAAGCATGGCAATACATCCATGCAGTGGGGATGCAGAAAGAAAGGTTTAGGGCAATAAAGAGAAACTTCAAGACTGAATTAATAGTAAATACAAAAGTATTTCTGACTTGATAAAATAGTCAAAACTCTTAACAATGAAATAGAACATTAGCCATAAGATTCCTATCATATATATTTTAAGCTATCAAACAGGACAAGCTACATAGAATCTTAGAACGGTTAGAGTTGGAGGAGACCTTAAAAATCATCTAGTTTCATCTCCCTTGCTGTGGACAGGGATATCTTCCACTAGAGACCCATCCAGCACAGCACTGAACACCTCGAGGGATGGTGAATCCATAATCTCTTTGGGTAACCTGTTCCAGTGCTTTACCACTCTTACAGTGAAGAATTTCTTCCTAATATCTAATCTAAATTTACCCTCTTTCATCTTAAAGGCCATCCTCTTTGTCCTATCAAAAAAAAGGAAAACTAAAAATTTCTGGTGAAAAAATCTCTCTCCAGCATTCACGCAGGCCCCCTTCAGGTACAGGGAAGATCTCCCTGGAGCCTTCTCTTCTCCAGGCTGAATGGCCCCAGCTCTCTCAGCCTGTCTTCATAGGAGAGGTGCTCTAGACCTCTGATCAACTTAGTGGCTTTCCTCTGGACTCACTGCAATGGATTAGTGTCTTTCTTGTGTGGGAGCCTAGAGCTAGACATAGTACTCCAGGTGAGGTCTCATAAGTGCAGAGTAGAGGGGGACGATCGCTTCCCATAGGAAAAGTCACCTCACATGAGAAAACAATTTAATTTCAGCACACTGCCTTTAAATTAACAGCGATTTTCTTTTAATCACGTAATCCTCAATTTAAAAATATAATTATCGATTGAAAAAGAAGAATATCTTCAAAGTAAGAAGACTGGAAAATGGATGCTAATTATCAAATAGATGGCTTGCTCACAGCACTAAACTGCTATCAAAACCACCTTTAAGATAAAAAAAAGCACTGATAATTCAGTGTGTGCCTTGAAGGATAACCTCTAATTAAGGTACTGTTTCCTAAGGACACTATAACCTTACTTTGGATTTATTACAAAAACTAAGATAGCTTACTCTCAGTCTAATATTAGTCTAGGTTGATGACCTGTCCATGTACATGATCTTTCAAGATTTTAAAGCCCTGTTATGGACAGGTTTATCTTTTCGGCGAAAGGTTCTCATCATTTTAAAAGGTAATTGCACTGAAAAGATAAGATATTATCATCTATTAGTTGGCTTCACTAAGTTTAGTGTCTGTGTCCCAGGCTAAGATATGCATTAATCAAAGGAACATATATTTACTTCAAAAGAAGTAGCCACACAAGTGTGTTTTAGGATGCTGGGCATGTAAGCTCATAAACATCTCCAGTCCAGCATCTCTTCTTGATAATCCACTGTTAGGCCCCATTAAAGCTGGCATTACAATACACTATGTAGGAACTACCCTGTATTCTGTTACTGACACGGACACATAGAAAGCCTCAAATCAAATCTTTTGAACTAAATGTGTACTTATACATTAATGATTTTTTTTGTTTGTTTGATTTTGTTTTGCATTGTTTTGTTTTGTTTTGTCTAATACACCATGATGCACATTTAGTCCAGCTGAGAGTACACTGCCTCTCTCAGTACTGGACACTAAGGCTTTGGCTATCAGCAGGTAATACCTATTTCTCCCTTAAGCAACTTGGGCTCTGCTGTGATTTAGAAAAAAAATCAATATTCTGTACTTAGGTGCGGGAAGCACACCAAGTGATAAGATAGAACTTCCTAAATAGACCAGACACAACATTTTTGAGCACTAGTAGCCAACTGCCAAAAAACACTAATAATTTTTTTGATTGAGTTAATTATGAAGAAACAAAGCTGAAAGCCCCTGAAAAATAAAAAATGAGGCAATAATTCACAAGGATTTTTATGAACATACGATCAAATTGCTAATCTGACCTTAGAAAAATGAACTCAGAAAATACTAGGCGCATGAAAGGATGGGGATACTTTAACAAAATACCAAATTTCTTGCTCTACAGATCTCAGTAGCCTCATGGTTTCTTGAAGCACTTCACTGCAGCCTTAGCTTCTGAGGTTTTCTACCCCTCAAAGCTTAAGACTACAGAGCCTGTAATTGAGATGGGCCCTCAACTGTCTCCTAGATGCAGTTAAATAAGTTCTGAGTCCTCATATTTCATATTATTCAGCAAGACTACATTCCTCCATAGGATTGATAAGGGGTAATACATGACAAAGGAAAAACAAGTGGCAGGGGATCCATCTTGACTAGAAGAAGTATTAGCGTACTCAGCAGAAGAGGCAGTGTACTCTATATAGACAAAATTATACAGGGAGTAAACTTGCATAGGTACAGGAATATCTTTAATGTCTAATTAATTTTCATCATCATATTTGGGTAAGTAAGATGCACATGAATCCAGATTAAACAAGTGGGTCTAAGAGAGAGCTCAGCTGTGAAGGTTAATGTATCTAGTTAGAGAAACAGTAAGTTCCTACTATTCTTCTTAACTGTTTTTTTTTCTTTCTAATATCAAGATGCTCAGTTGCGGTCCTGAATGAAAAGGGGGCATACAAGGCATGAGTCAAGAGACCACAGGCTTTTCTTCTCTTACAAATAGGCTGCATGCATGCTAATGTTTGTGTATATGAATCTGATAATATAAGATAATGCATCTTCTAAAACTTCAGGCTTCATGAAAAATAAAAGGGTTTTTGTATGTTTAGAGAAAAAAGAAAGCCAAAAAATTAGAATTACAAATTCCATAGTTCCTATATCAGAGCATTATCTAGGGATTAAACCAAATTCTCTTTATGATATATATCACTAAATGGCACTGAGTTTGTCCAGGGAGTTTCATGCTCAAATACTACTTCGAATCTTTTTCTTCATTTGAATTTTGTCTTTTAGTTACTGTAAAAGCTTTAGATTACCTGAGTGGAAATATTCAGCACAGACACACTATCATACTCATTGTACTTATCCTTTGAGATTGAAGCAGTTAACATTTTCCAAATCTCATTCATGAAGAGCTTTATGTGAGCACATTGTATGTTAAATCCAGCTAATAGTGACATAGTTTAGAATTTAATAAATTCTCCAGTTTACCAGACAGCTGCATGTAGAAGCTCATCTGATAAGGTGATCTGTACATTATGGATCAGCTTGATTTCTGCTGAAGGTTTGTAATTAAATTCCTTTCTTTTAGTGTTCTCCATGACCATCATGCACAGCAACATGTCATCAGTCCTCAAGCTTCAGAGCTACACTAGTATTATGTTATCTTTTAATTGAAACAGTAACAGGCAATATACAGTATGTGCTGATAGTGCAAAGAAGCAAAACTAAATTCAAGGTTCTGCTTTACACTGTGGGTCAAAATTCTTGTATCCAGCATTATTATGTTAACTTTTAGGGACCTGAAACTCTAGAGAAGGTATCAAAGGAAAAGGAAAAAAAGTGGTTCACCCTTGGACAAAAGCTTTACATTCAAAGTACATATCATCTGCTTGCTGCCACAAGTTATGAGGCACCAATTCATTGCCCCGTGATGCTGTCCTGATATTCTATCTCTGTGAGCAGCTACAGCTACATTGCCTGTTCTGTAACAAAAACAGGAGTTTCGCTTCACTGAAAAATGAAACAGGTGCCAAACGAAGATTCATGTCTAAAGAAGATAGGTGTACCTGCTAGATTAATACAATCAAAAATTCTATTGTCAAGACAAAGGCCATTTACTTAATACAACTTTTTAAAGATTAAAATATTATTAACAAGACTGCTTTAAATGACAATTTAATTAAACATACCAATTTATTAATATTTGGGAGACAATATAAGAATGCATGTAGAATTTAAAAAGTTTTAAAAGAGGTAATAAGGAATGTTCTTCAAGTGTTTAGGTAATTACAGTTTTTAATTAGTTGAGAGGTACTTATTACAATCTTAGAGCACCTGATGTCTGATATTTTCCTATCAGACACGAAATACGCTACCCACATTCACAAACCTTTTATAACATGATTGCAAGTTTAAATTTAAATATGAAGCTTATCCACTATCACTTGTCTGCTTTTTAAAGCCAAGGCAGATTGAAACAAATTAAAACAGACTGAACAGATTGAAAATTTATAAAAATTAAACTTGGGGTTTCTGTGATGCTATATACAAATACATTAATAAAATTTGTCTCGTTATTTAATTTCAAAACTTTCATTTTATCAAAGGTGGGTGTGGGACTAGAGGCTACCCATCTGGAAAGGCGATCTTTGAACAATACAGTGGCAGACAGTCTTTGCTATGAATGTTAGCTAAGGCCCTTGTAAGAAAGCAAGATAAAAGGGATACTTTCAAATCATGGTTTGCCTTTTTTTTTTTTTTTTTTTGCTAAAACAGACTTTTAGTTGACAGCAGTTTTCCATCTTATTGACAAACTTTGCTTACTTTGATAGAAAGTTGCTTCTCACTGTTACTCACCTGAAATTTGAAATATTATATGAAGACACTATGCTGTACTCTACTATCTGTACCAAATTTTTTCTGTTGATACAGTGGGACTCAAAAAAGAGGAAAGCATGTGTGCTAGATTTTAGAACAAATGTTAAAAGTAGAGTTTCCAGAAAGAAAACTCTCAGGGATATTAGACAAAAGATTTAATCAGCTTTCTTCACCTCTCCCTATCCTCAAGATAGTGAAGCTTTGCAATCCACCTTCACAATTTCAACATTTTGATATGAGTTAGGAACATCATAACTTTAATAAAGATATGACCAGTTTATTAATGTGAGACCCTCTGTATGACAAAACACTAAGTCCCTGATTAAGCTTCTCTTTTCTACCATAATACAGTGATGAGAAAGAATTATGAGTAGTTCACAAGTTCAAATTTTGGTTAAAAAAACAGTAAGACAATCCAATAGTTAAAATGCACACCACCAGTGGTTACAGAAGCTACAAGTGGTGAATTTTCAGAAAGTCCTCATATGTCCAAAGACTAAGCTGAATAAAACCTGTTTGATCTGCATCCCTTCTGTCATTTTTCATGCTTCATAGGATTACAATGGGAGAGAAAAAGAGGGAGAGAGAGATCCTCCAAATCCACCAAAGAGTCTTGAGCATGCATTTCAACTGCCCTTCCATAGAAATTGCTTTAACAGAAATTAACTTTTTATTGGTTTATCAAAAAAAGTACACTTTCCTCTTGATACTCTACTGATGATAAACTAACAAGTCATAAGACTGCCACCTCAACCATGGTTACCAACCACAGACTAACTTAGGTTGCAGTTGACCTCTGGAGGCCACTTAGAGCAATTGCCTTCTCCATGCAAACACAATTTTTAATTCAAATTAAGTTGCTCTGTGTCTTTGACAAGTCAAATTTTAAAAATTTCGGAGGATGAAGTTTCCACAGCTTCTCTGGGCAGATTGTTCTAGTGATTGATCACTCTCACTAGGAATTATTTTTCAAATTAGAATTTTCCTTGTTGCAACCAACTTCTTTTGTCCTTTTATCCTTTAAGGGGTTAGTAGTACTTCTGCTAAATGAGTCCTGTTTAACCAGGATTGCTGCTTAAAATAGACAATAGGGTTATTTTATTTTTCCTGACAAATTTCTAAAAAGACTCTTAGCAGTTGACATTCTTTAGCATATGAAAGGAAACAAAATGCTATGCGAAGTACACTGAAAAAAAGATAAATACATAATTTGAATGAATAGTTATAAGACCTGAGAAATAAAGAAAACTGAGCCATTTCTAACAACCTTCAACTGAGTTGTCTTTAGAGATGACAGAAGTGTTAGGGTACTGCACTTTCATATACAAAGTAGAAACAGCATGGCTTAGATGTGTAAGTTGGTATTTCTCCCTGTTTCTATTTTACATATGTTCGTACAGTTGCAGGTAAAGTTAATAGCAAATCTGAAAGATGTAGAATTTTTTTTTCTCTTTTCCTTAGAAGATAAATTTATACTACTGTCAACATTCTTCTCTGCTGTGGACAAACAGTATTTGTTGGGAAGCACATAATATTCACAAGTACTACAAGAAACATGTCAAAATACTCCCAGCCATGAGTAGATCACTTTCAGGAAGCAATCCTATAGGGTTTCTAAGAGTGGTAGAAACAAAGTTGGTTTTTTTTATTTAGCTCAAAACATGTAAAACAAATGCAACCTGTAACCTACTCCCCAACAACAATCCATTATACACAGAACTCAAGTGCCTTTTTTGCCACAACAAAACCAGATTTGCGCATGGATATTTTAAATTAGATTTTTGTTATGGAAATAAAACAAATTGATGCCAGAGCTCTCACAGATTGGCATGGCCAGATAAATTTAGTCTTCATTTAGGTGAAAAGAGAAGCACAAAATGAGTTCTACTCCTAGCATCTCTCACATTCAGATTCCTTTCTCTGCTTGAAAGTTTTTGCTATTCTACCTTCAGACTGATATTAGCATGCTCCAATAGAAGCTTCTGCTTTTCGTTTCTTTTTATGTGTGAGCCCCCATTTCTGACTATCAGACAATTGCCAGTTCTAACATGATTATATATCAAGTTTGGAAAAAAAAAAAAAAAAAAAAGAAAAAAAGAAAGAGATTTCCTCCTTGCTCTCTTAAGTAATAGCTTAGCTGAATTTTCTAAAAATTAAATAAAGCACAGCAACAGCAAACCCTCAATTCTGAACAAGGTTGCTGGATATCCCAAGCATCTTTAATGTCATGCAGTCTGGTTATGTCCTGCCCTAAAATCCTGTTTTTTCTGCAACCCAAGGAGTTAGTATGGCTGAAAAAAAATCTTTACAAATACTAAGAGGGTCTCTCTTCTTTTAGAGAAGATGATGGGATACTAATCCATGAAGATCTGACTGCTATAATTTAGTTTTCTAGATGGAGTGCAGTTCAACCAGTGCAATCCAATTCGGTAACTGTAAATTACATTTCTGAGGATTCCTCTACAATCATAAAGCATTAACAGTCAGTCAAAGCTTAATGTACACATATATGTCATATGCCACAGATTCATATAGATTCAATATAAGGGAATTTTGGAAACAGTCTTCTGTATTCCATTAGGACCTTCAAAAGCAGAAAATAGAAAATCAGTAATTCTTGCCAAGTTAGAACTCCTAGAGGAAAGCATGAGTTTGTATGAATTTTGTAAGTACCAGCCTAGGATTAAAAGTGAAAAGGCATGAAATCTGAAAAACCCTTGGGAACATGACTGATCTCCAAAGTGACTTTTTAGTCACTGCAGCAGTGAACAGATGGATTGCAGCATTTGTGCGGCCTGCATTTATTGGTGATGAACTCTTGTACACTATGAATAGTAGTGAGTTTAATATTTATAAAAATAATTGCTTATAAAATGAAGGATGCAGCTTTCCACTCTTGGCTCTGAAATTCCCTCTTTGTCAAAACAAAAAAATAAAGAAATCCAGTTTCTATTCCTTTCACTGATCTAGAGCAATACACCTTCTGCAGACTGTGTTGATAGGACTTAGCAGTATGCTCAGAAGTTACTTGCACACACATAAAATTAGGCATCACCAGCCACACTGTCCCAGTGAAATCTGTATTTTTATGGAAGAATTTGTGCTTTCAGGCATCTTTGTGTGTATACCCTGATGATGACAACATAATTTATGGATTTATATAGAGAAAAGAAACACCATTTTTCTTGACTCTGCCTTAGCAAATGCATGCTGGCTGCTTGTTGGGGTTTGGAGGGGTGCTGCGTATTGGGGAGGTGGTTCAAGGGAAAAAGGGGGCAGGGGAGGGTGTTTGAGGGGTGTTTTAAAAGGTGTTTACTTGTTCCCTGTCTGTGTAAAACCATGTTTTTTCCCTTAAGAAAGCAAGCCGAGGCCTGGGAAATCTGCGGAGCTTTCTTCTCCGTCTCACTCTCTGCATGCTGCGACAGGGGTCTCCCCCTCCTGCCCTCCGAGGCCAGGGTGGGGGGGACCGAGGGGGCTCCTGCTCGATCTCTCTCTCGAGGGAGGCAGAGGTCACCCCAGCCATCTTCCCACAGTTTCCGCAGGTCGGGAGAGCAGCTGCTTTCAACTGGTGCAGAGACCCCCATCTTCACCCACTGTGAATCGGTGCCAGGGAAGAGATGGGACCAGCGACTGGTGGTGGCGCGGGCAGGACGCACTGGTGGCACCGGGGCAAGTGTGGGCTGCTGCGGTGGGCCTCGGCCCCTCACTGGCGCGGAGCACGTGGCCCTGGCTCAGTGGTCAGTCGGCGCAGCACCGCACCTCACCCCAACCCCGTCAGCAGCCGATCTCGGCCTTGCTGGCGTGGGTGACAGTGGGTGCTGCCGGCCCTGCACCACCATGAAGGAGCCTGGCAGGGGCTCCCATAGTCCCGGCCTGGGGCGGTGCAGCGGCCCCCCCCGGACAGTCATGGGCAGCCCCGCTGTCCCAGGGGTCCCTCTTGTGGGGGTCCCTGGGACAGAAGCAAGGCCCTGCGCTGGCACTGTGCTGATGGTGGCCACACGGAGGGGCAGCAGCCTCTCCGACGGTGCCGCAGGGTGGCCCGCGGCTGGTAAAGATGGTGCCTCCAAGCCCCAAACATGTGGTTTTCAGTGGGAACTGCCATTTTGCCTGGAGTGAAGACCCCATAAGAGAGATGGAGCCCGGCTCCGCTGACCAATCAGTCTTAGAAGACAGCGAGATTCGCACAAGACTTGGAGGGCTTAAAAAGCTGAGCACGGAAGTCATCCCTCTCTTCAGCTTCCTGTTGAGCTTGGGAGCAGCACAGCCCCTCTCCTCCCAGCTTCCAGACCCGAGGCTTGACTCCACCCACCTTCACTGGCACCAGAGCCAAGCCAGCATAATCGCAAGTGAAAGCTTCCCCGAGGGCCTCCTTGAGGTGGGGAGTGCTTTTCACTTCCTTTGTATTTTGCACAGACTTCAAAGGCCGGGAGTGATACCATCACAGAGAGAGAGGCAGCTCCCTTTTCCTTCCACTGCTTTTCTCAGCCAGCCACCTGGCCTTTGAGAAGCAGTCTGTTTTTTTTATTTTGCTTGCATGACAACTGTCGGGTCCCCATAAGGTTGTTTTGTTTTCTGTGGTAAAGCCCTAGACAATAAACCGTTACCTGCTGTTAAGTTCTGTTCAGTCCTTTCATCATCGTTGTGCATGTCCTTAGTGAAAACCACCACACTGCTTGTACAACAAACTATTAGTACTGTTTTCTTAAAGGCTTTTAAAGGCTTTTAAAGTATTTTGTGAACACCAAAAACAGAAAAAAAATATTATTGCAAGGAAGAGGATTAAAACAGTCTAGAAGTACCAAATTCATTCTTTACCTGGAGAATTTAATTTAATTCTGACTACATTTATAAGTAAATTCACCATGATACAAGAACATAGCTTCTTGGCCTCAGGGGTGAAAATTACCCTCCAGAGAATTAATCGTTATTATATGCAAGGGGGAAAAAAGAATATGAAGTGACAGAAATGTTATAGACCATGATTTTTCAGCCAAAAGTTGGTGAAAGAAGAAGCAAAAGAATGCAGTGTTCTCTGTCACCAGGAGAAAAAGTATTTCCCTTGTGTTTACACTTCTATAGAGGACAAATACATCAGGGATAGAGGAAAGTTCTGCTCTGCAGAAATAATTCCGAGAACACATGAATCTCCAGAGACATTGCCTATCTCTTGCTCACCTCAACACTCTGCTCCTTGCAGAATCCTGTTCCCAGAAATTATATGACATCTTGAGGAAGCATGGAGAATCCACCTCAATCCTAAGTAATGTAACCTGCATTATAATCACGTGCAACCACTAAGCAGTTCTACAGTGCTGAAGAAGGATTATTTTTTTACCATCTATTACTGCTATCAACAGCAGAGATCAGGAGATCTGTGGCTCACTCATCACTCATGGCCATACTAGTAGATCTCTCAGATATGACTCACTGTTCTGATCACCTGAAAATAGTACAAATAAATCCTCTTCCAATGGACTGGAAAAAAAATTTAGCTCAAGGAATTGGAACATGTAAATGGTAACTGCAAAAGACAGGCAAATGTTTTATATCCTCCACAGAATTTACTTTGCTTCTGAGTTCAAAGTTCTGCTCTTAACTAATAAAAGATTAATGGGTGATTATATCATTCTTTCAATTTGAAGGCATTCCAGATGACTCGAAGTCAACAGAGGAATGTAAACTAAATATATGTAAAAAGTAAATCGTTTAGAAACAGATAATAATGCTCATTTGAATGACACAATCTTAAGGGAGAGAAATCCAACAGAAAAAAGGCAATTTTAAAAATGCACCTGTGTACAGGTGTATAGAAACCTAGAAGAAACCACTAGAAGTTTTGAAGAAAAGGGTTTTTGTTTTTCTTATACTTTTCTGTTACACTGAACTTGCACAACTCTTATTTACAGACCTCAAGATTCTGAATTTTAGGAAAATGAAAGAAGCCATGACTGCAGCATACAGTCTCCATAACTGTATATTTTATTTGAGCTTGTATGCATTCAGCTCTGAAATTGTCAGCACAAGAAAGATAAGGACCTGCTCAAGTGGGCCCAGAGGAAGGCCATAAAGATGGCTGGGGGCTGGAGCACTTCTGCTATGAAGGCAGGCTGAGAGTGTTGGGGCTGCTAGGACTGGAAAAGAGAAGGCTCTGGGGAGACCTTGGAGAACCTTCTGGTACCTAGAGGGGACATAGAAGAAAGGTAGAGAGGGACTTTTCAGAAGCACATATAGTGACAGGACAAGGGGGAATGTCTTCAAACCAGAAAAGAAGTGCTAATAATAATTTCTATTTATAGTCTAATAAGCTCCATACTGTGAAGGAGATGAGACGCCGGAACAGTTTGCCCAGAGAAGTTGTGCATGCCCCTTTCTTGTCAGTTTTCAAGACCATGATGGAATGGGCTTGTAGCAGCCTGGTCTAGGGGAAGTTTGTAGCAGGGAAGTTGGAACTAGATGATCTTGAAGATACCTTCAAACCCAAACCATTCTATGACTTTATTCTATATTAGTACTTCTTTAAAATAGTGCCCCACAAGTAGTGCACCTGTCCAGCATTATCCAATAGCTGCAAGGAAAGGCAAATCCAGGAGAAATGGGAAGACTGCTTTTTTCACACAGTTGTATTAAATCCAATCCAAAGGAATTTTAAAGAGACACCAGTGGAAGAGTTTTAAAGTGATTTAATTTTCAGAACCTTAGGAATTTTTTTTGCAACTATACCTAGTTTATTTATCACTAATAACCTAAATATTAATTATGCACTTTTTGTTTCTTTAATGTATACTACCTCACAATGAAATCTTAAAAAAGTCTGTATACTAATAGTTTAAGAGATAGAAGATAGAACTGCATGCTTTGTATGAGAACAACCTGACAAATCTTAGCACTGAAACATCACAACAGTGATCATCAGTGTTCAGAGTTCATCTTAACACTGAAATATTACAACAAACATTGCAAATTCTGGGAGTTTTAAGATCACAATCTGTATTTGCCTAAGTTCCTTAAAACCCTATTTCTCATTCCACAGTAAGGTAGATGGGCAGAGCAATAGAAAGAATCAGCAATCTGGTTATCTGTGACAATTTTCAAATGTATCTTTGGATAACTAATATGGCATACTAAGTAGCGCAAAAAGTCTCCACTTTGCTTTTCCCACTCATCCTATAGTGGGGTGTTATTCTAACCCAAATTACAGACTTTTTTAAAATTCCTAGACTTTTTCCACTCCTTATCATGCTTGACAATCTCAGGTAAGTGTAACAAAGACATGTAAAAAACCAAAAAAGGTGTTTATGTGACTCCAAAAAGCAAAAAGTCACATTTCTTAAAAAAATCTGTTGCAGTGATTTTTTTTTTCATTATGTGTTCTGTTAAAATAAAGGTGAATAATAAGGGTATACAATGCAACTTGCATACTATCCATGTATTTACATATTAATTAAAAAATCTTTCTTGAAAGTTACTAAAGATTTGAAGATTCATAAAAGATTTAATCCAAGTGTCCAGGTTTGATGGACAAATTATTGATTAATAAATATTGATTAATAATTTGTGGATACAGAGGTATTAAAGAAGTAAGAATTTATTATGACTTAAGAAAAAAAATTAACTTACAAATATTGAAGTACCAAAAAACCCTCTATAGAGAGCCCAATAACCACCTCTCAGAAATGATCCACCAAGACCCCCACCCACACCAGTTCCACAAATGAACAAACGACAAAAAAACCCTTATTCCCTGTTTCAATGTCCGAAAGTACAGTCAATCCAAAGTAGATGGTAGGGGGTGATGATGGCCGGGGGCGGGAGAGGGGCAGTGATGATAGATGGAAGTTAGGCACCTGTAGCATTTTGGCTGGCTAATGTCCAGAACCTCCACCAGAGAAAGAAAAAGACTACCAGCAGAGTGCAGAGCACGTGGTGGCTCCAAGATGGCGGAAGAGCACAGATGCTGACTGCACTCCTTCTCACTGTGAGTTCCCAGGCCAGAAGAGGGACGAGGCAAATGAGTCGTCTCCTTAAATATTCTTCCGAATCTCCGCCCTGTGTGACTCCTCCAGTCCGCTCCAAAAAAGGCAGTCTTGCTCCTCGCTGACTCCCATTGGTCTTTCCTGTGCTGTCCCAACCCCAGCTCTGCCCTAGCCTCACCTCTGGACTACACCTTCAGAGCCCTGGCAGGGATTGAAACACCATGGCGCTGTGATATGTTGCCACTCTACTGCCGCCGAAGCTGGCACCCGTGGCTGCACCAGCGTGGGTGGCATGAGGGAAGTAGTCGCGCGACCGCCAGCAGGCCACCGACCCACGGACTGGAGCAGGCCCTCCTGCCCGCCGCATGCCCTCCTGCCCGCCGCATGCCCTGCACGTCCCCAGTCCGTGCTACGCCCATGCCACTGTCCTGTGGCCAGGCGGAAAACTGGGACCTTGCCAAGAACCGAGCCGGCGGACAAAAGCGTCCAGGACTGGCACCATCCCCGCCCCATCTGGACGGGATCCCACACAGCCGTGCTGGCATCCCTGCAGTCTCAGAGCCCACGATGGCAGCATGCCATGCCACAGGCCCCTCCAGGCCCTCCCCCGCGAACACCCCTGTCTCCCCAGCGCAGCCCAGGCAGCGCCAGTGCCTCTCCCTCTCCACCAGCCTGCATGGCGGGTGGCGGAGGGCCAGGCTGGGTGCTGCGGCACAGCCCAGGCAGGCTCAGCTCACTGGGCCCGCAGCCGTGCCGGGCCCGCTGCCTCCACCACCGCGCTGCGATGGCAGCCACACGCCACCTGAGGGGATGGCGGGCTCCTGCACTGCTGCGGCAGGACTCAGCATGCCAACCACCACCACACCGCCGACAACCCCTCAGCACTCCCTGGCCTCCCTAGCTGTCCCCGCAGTCGGGGGCAGGGGGGGGCAGCGCACATTGTGAGACGGTAGTCTCCTGAACAGTAGCCCCCTACCTGNTTTCCCCAGCCTCAGCTAACCCAAGACACCAAGACAGGCATTTTGGACATTGATTTTCAGCGAAATTTTCGAAGTACGGTTAAAATATGCCAAGTTTGCTCCTTCTGCTCCAATTCCCATTCCAGTTCTTTTTAGGTGTTACAGATACTCTTCTGTTTTTTCAAGAAGGGATAGTATGATTTTCATCTGCATGTTCAGCATTAAAAGTTGCTTCAAATATGACTGCATCCGTATAACGTAGAAATCTCCCTTTTTGAAATAGATCCTTTCAAGATTTTTAAGATTTCAGAGAAAAATTAAATAAAAAGGGAGTGATTTTGAAATCCATGTGGCCTAGATTATAATGGTAGAGTGTTTTTGAGTCCCTTTAATAAAGGAAAAGCATTCAGTGAGAAGGAAATTAATAGCAATACTTTTATATGTTTTCTCTCTTTTGATAACAATCTTTAGTTATTTTTAATACAATACTATATTTAGAGAAAACAGTTGGCAATTAATATACAGATGTAGAGAAGATTAATATAC
Source organism: Serilophus lunatus (assembly GCA_013399895.1). Taxonomy (NCBI): domain Eukaryota; kingdom Metazoa; phylum Chordata; class Aves; order Passeriformes; family Eurylaimidae; genus Serilophus; species Serilophus lunatus. The sequence continues at coordinate 625,816 of VXBA01001957.1, read as the reverse complement.
AGACTACTGTATATTTTATGAAAGGGACAGGGAAGGAATGAAATTTATTTTTCCATACACAACTGCATGTTTGTGACTCAATAGGCATGGATTTTTTATATGAACTGCCAATGACACACTCAAGGGTATAAAATCCATTATATGAATCTAGAATAAAGAAAGTCTATTTTTATATTTGAAAAATGTAAATTGTTATATTTGCTTTCCCTGTTTTAGGAATGAAAAAATATGTGAGTAATCATTATTTCTAGATGAAGCATCACATATTTTCCAGACTGAGATTATAAACCTATCAAATCACAAGTGATTGAATTCCATGCACCTGTATTTTTGCTGTACAAATATGAAATGGATTTTTGCTTTGCCTCATGTTGATGGCAAAATTTGTCTTTTTTTTTTTCTTTTTTTACATATTGAAGAAAGTTTGTGTGAATCTAGAACTAGATTCACACAAAAAAGCAGGGGGAATTCAAGAAAAACAGTGTTGCAGCTCTTCCTCTTTATTGAAAACATTCTACTAAAACTTTTGTTTATAAATGTAGACTACATGTTTTATCTCAGCATCTGTCTTCTGTTTCAGTATGGATCACAGAATTGTCACCTTCAAAAACCTGCAATGCAGGGGGAACTGAAACAGACTACACAGGAGTGAAAGAATCTCCCACTGTATTAAGTCTAACTCCCTAGTGTCACAGACAGCTATTTAATGCATTATAAGATCTGGCTACCTCAGATCAAATCAATATAAATTTGAAATCAACACATGTACATCAATCCATCTCAGTTTACTTGTAGCATTGAACCCATTTCCTAAGCATCCTTCTGCTATGCCCTCCTTTCCATTACAGCTTCTCCTGTTTGAAAAATATCCAAGGATCTGTCCATTTTTTCTCTAAGTCAAGACAAATACTCTGGATTCTCTAAGTCCTCTCCTTTTACTCCTCTTATCTCCAGTTCCTGCTAAAAGGGTAATATCAAGCAAAGAAGAAGAATGTTTTAGATTTATGTAAACTGCCGGAAAACAGTTTTTAACTATCTATGAAACACCAAAGATTCCACTTCAGCCTTAGAATCAGCTTTCTTTCAAGTTTTTAAGTTGTATTGAGTTGGTAGGCTCTCTTTGCAGCATTAGAAGTAATAATTTAAATCTATATTGCTTATCTCTTCATGTAAAATTTGCAGCTCACTGCTGGACGGTTATATATTTTGTGTTTCTTTCTCATATGATTTCTCACATCAAAACATCACTAGAAAATCTGAATAACTAGAAGCCATCCACCATCCAATGCTATCTAGGTATATCCCAGAAGAACAAGAGGACAGCAATTCAATGAACTGTCCTGTATAGAGATACTGATTTTATACAATTTAAAATCTGATCACTGATCACACCCACATATCTCAATGAAAATAATCCATCAGTATTGTGCTGCAATTTCTAAGGTATGAGCCACATAACAGTGACAATAACAATGACTCGGTCTTGTCCATTGAGAACTCTGATTAATACAGATTTGCAGAAACATAAGAAAGATTATCTCAGAGCACAAACAAAATGACCCCATTGTGATTACTTTATAAAGGAAAATATAGTATAACAAAGTAATCTATCAGTTAAAATGACACCAAAAACCAATGAGAAAAGCTTTTCTAGGTAAAGAAAGACATAAAAATATTGTATTTTCTACTAACATTTCTGGAGCATTCTTGTAGTTACTGTTATATGCATAATGTTAACCAAAGAAACTGAAGTTCCAACAAAATTTATTACTCTTACATAATTGCAAAACACCTCACGTTTTAGGCCATCACGACCTATATGTCCCTTTCTTAAAGTTCTTTCCTCTGTGCTAGAATTACCTTTCCTAGGCTCTCAGTGTTGAGTAGGCAGGGACTGAACGTGTCTCCTGAGTGTGCTAGTGTTTGTCTACTTCTATTTGACCTTTTACATTCGTTACTGAAGAAATATGATTCAGAGAATGCCATTCTTCCCCCTGAGCAACTACTGAAATAGTATTTCATGAAAATATAAAGGCAGATAGTACTTCCAGATGAACTTTTTTTTTTTTTTAAGAAATACAGACCAGGTCTAAATCCCTCATCATCATTACAAAATGCTACTACAATTTTCACAAGACTATAGAACTGTATAAATTCACTTTGAGCTCTTGAAAGTTTTTGTCTTGCAAGTGCACTCTGCGCTGCTCTATAAAAACTTACAGTATAAGACTTCACTTTTGCATCTATTCAGATTCAACTGAAATAAGAGTTCAATATGCAGAATCAAGAATAAATTCAATCATATAATTTACTATTGTTTGCAACTTGCTGTTCAATATTAATAGACAGTTGCTAAATAATTCTAATTCTGTCTCTGCTAGGCACGATTCTTGTGTTAAATTTTAAATGAACACTATAAACCACAGCTGTCTAGCAGCATCAAAGAGAAGCTCTAGATTTAATTGTATGTTTCCTTTTGCAGTTCACATTGGAGTGGCTATTCAGGGAAAGTTAGAATACCTTTTAACTTTCAGATTTGGTTGCACCTCTAAACTTCTGGGGATATAAGGTAATAAAAGAATTGGATCCCTGCTGAGGTAAGGCTAACAGGATAGGACACAGAAAAGTGCCAGATACGATATGAGAAATTGTCAGGCATGTTGGACAATGAAATGAGAAGCTGAAAAAATCTACAGAGGGATGAGGGATGAGGGATGGCAGGATTTCACCAGTGCTTAAGCAGACAAAAGTGAGAAATGGTCTGATTTCACAGACCACCAATGGGAAGCACAGAGTGCCTCTGGGGAGTGCAATCTTTTAAGGTCAAGCAGAATCTTGGTAATTCTTTCGGTAATACTACATAAGTGAAAATCATCTAGGCAACAAGATCATAAATACCAAATATGAGTGTATATGTAACAAAATGGGGAGGAATGGGGAGAAAGCCATTGCTAAAAAGTTGTTTACCTGGGAGAAGAGCAGACAAATGTAGATATAAAGGTGCCAAAAAGGGAGAGTCAAGAAAAGGAGTAATTAGAAATGCAAACCATATGATTAGCACTGAAGAGCTCTGTGTGCAGTTTCAATCAAGACAATAAAGCTAGCCATATTCTATTCATATTTCACAGTCAAACTTGCTTCCCTGTTCAGAAGGGTATGTGAGGAGTGGAAGGGAAGGGTTCATGGCTCTTAGAGAGGCTCACAAATAAACAGGTGGAAGATACTGATATTTCTGGTGGTGTCTGTGGCAAGCCTGGTTACATCATCATTCTCCACACAACTTCCTAATGCCTATGGAGTCAAAACAAAATTTCTGGCATCAGAGTATTTCTGTAGTTTTCAAGGAGTGTATTTTGAGATTTGTTTTCAACAGGATGGCTATACAGCAGCCTTACATATAATGTCATACAGCGGCATTCTTGTCTTGGGACATGATGCTTCACAACACTTCCTAAAGTATTTCCTTATTTGAATCTGTTGTCCATTTCCCCACTCCAGGAAGTATAAGCATCAGATACTTATCGTTCAAGGTTAAAGAAGCCCAACTATTTACAAAAAAATGGAAACAGAGAAATCTTTGAAGTAATAGAAATCTCTGCCCAAAGAAAAACATCTAAAGCACCTTATTACTGTAATATTTTCTGTAGGACGCAGGCAGAATTGACTATTTTTTTTCCGAGTTAGTAGGAAGCCAAACATAACAGCTTTAACCAGTCTAGACATATACAGTGAAGTGACGTTTTTTCTTCCTTACTATCTGTTCCTTAATGTGCCTTAAATATACAGACCATCTCCAAAATCTGCAAAAGTCACTGTTCTACAGAAAAAAAGATTCATTATCACCCATGTCTAGATGCTATTCCTGCCCGCTATTCACTTGCATGCAACCGTTAATGTTTGTGATGAGAAAGTGCATAGGGTTTCTTCAGGGTAGGTTTTGTTGCTGGTCTGTAACAAATTCTATGTGCTTTCTAACATCACTGAAGAAACTCCAATATCACCCCANCAAAAAAACCCCAAAAAACAAACAAAAAAACCCCCCAAAGCCCCCCCCCCCCCCCCCCCCCCCAAAAAAAAAAGATAATGAAACGTCAGCCAAAAAATGTCCCCTAAAAAAAAACAAAATCTGTGTAAACACAGGCTAATTTCAAAGTAAATAATCAGTAGTTTAGGTAACTGCCTGTTAAATGGAACTATAATAGCCTTCAGTATTTTGATTAGGATATTGTCTGTGAGATCAAAATGAGATAAAAACAATACCAGAAGCAGACAGTGTGATGCTAGTATTACGTATCACATAGATAAGTTTCTAGGAAAAAAGAGAGGATCAAGTGGAATGACTTATTAATTTTTAAAATTAATTTATGACTTTATGAGCCATAAACACATTATGGACAAGACTGAGACCATATACGGCAAAAATCAGTTTTGGCATAGAGAAGTATAAAGATGGGGTTAAGACTAGGGGAAGACTATTAATTAAACTCTAATGCAAATCAACATATAAATATATAAAAAGCTGACCAAGCCAAACACATGTATCATTTATACAAATAATACTAAAATAAGTATATAACTAATGTAATTCTAGAGGTCATTCCTGCACAATCTATTATTCCTTCTTTGTCGACAGCTCAATAATGTCATTATTCAGAAGACTGGTACTGTTTTAAACAGTGTTTTTTTCTGAAAAGAGATTGTACTTTGACATTAGTTTCAAAAGAGACATCTCTTTATCTTCAATGTACAATGTGCATAAAATCATACTATCAACCAGATCATGAAAAGGAGATTAGAGGAGTATGCATAGATTTTTATTTTCTTTAATTTACATCTAGCAAGATGGGCTTGTATCATGTAAACGCCTAGCTTTCCAGAAAATTAATGAATAACAATTTGGAAAGCATTATTTAATATACCATTTACTGAACATCTTGCATCTTTTTATAATTCTACATTCTTTCACCATTTAGCAGAAAAATATATATAGAAGAATTAAACATAAAATAGACACTCCTAGAATTTCTTAAAGCTATACCCTATATCCTGTGGTTAGGATATATGGAAAAGCTTAGCTGACTTAAATATTGAACTGCTTTTAACCCAATGTAGGGAACAGGAGAGCTAAGATGATCAGAACCTGGTTAGTGAAGTGACTGTAACTACAATTGACACTGTTGTCTCCTTTCCTCAGAATATTAATAATGTGAATGGTTATTTTACAAGTGATTGCTAGGGATACACTGGGATACTGGAACATGCCTCTTGCCATTCACTAATCACACAGCTAGGGAAAGGCAGAAACTGGTTGCTGTGAAACTAAGGGTACTAACTTGATTTTCTGCACTCAGATACAGAATATCTCTATGGTCTACATTCTCCAACTTTCTCCTCCGGTGCAGATATGCAAGTTTAATTACAATCTTTTTATTAGAAGCAAGTAAGCTTCTGTATTTTCTCCGTTATTCAGTTGCTTACACACTATCATACTACTTGTGAAAAAAGAATAATTATGCTGAGTTTGTATTTAAAGAGATCAAAGGTTTATGGGAAAGCATTTTCACTATAGTCATTCTGCAGGAAGAAAGACTGCCCTTTCCCATAAGATTGCCTATTAAAATGTTGCCTGTTCTCATTTTTGAAAGTTAGCATGCCCTAAAGACTACATCTATTTGGCATTCTGCAGAAGGGCTACACTGACATACACACTAAGTGTATGTCACACTAAGTGTTACACAGAAAATACTATTTACTTTCATTTTTAGGTATATGATAAGGAGATAAGTTCTTTAGAAGATATTCCTTCAGTAAAGTCCAAATAAAAGGAAGACTTTTGAGGATTTCAACTGAATATTAATTAAGGTGTTATTATAAAGCTTTTGCTATAGTAAAATTCCATTTTCAGTTGCATAGATCATTCCCAAATTATAATTATAATTATTTTTTTCAAAACAGCTCTGTGACAAGTGTTTGCTTCTATATACTATTTTCTCTCAAAAATGTTTTGAGGTAAACAATGAAAATTTTTACAAGAAAAATCGAAAATAAGTACAAAGTTTGTCTGCTACAATGGGGGTCTGGGAGTGTTGCAGTATTTCAGAAATTTGTGAATAAAATTGAAATTAGGGAGCAAATTAATAATAGCTATACACATTTTGTTTCTTATGCTTAAACATTTTTTCCTACTTTTACTTATAAACTCTTTTCAGATAAAAGAGAATCTGTACATGTCGAAGAAGATTTGATCAATATTAATTTCAGAAAAAAATTGTGCTAGTATATACATTCAATCCAGAACCCACTAAAATTCTTCTTTAGAAGGAAGAAAGCCATCCTCAGAAGGAAAATTGATGATCACATAAATTTAAAAGAATAAAGACTCTTTTATACTTTTTTTTTCCATTTTGGTTGCTGCAAGGCAAGGAGTATGCACTCTCCTCTGTTGTTTATTTTCTTCCAGAAAAGAAAACCCACTGTTTTATGTACAAAAATAAAGGCACTGGAAAATCACATTGGAAGGAGAATGAAAAAAGTAGCAGAAGAGTAAATCATGATTAAATTGAACTTGTTGATCGTAAGAGCAAAAGTGTGAGTGTGGAAAGAGAGACAGAGCTGACCAAAAAGGACTAAAATTGAGGCTAGAGGCATCATGGGCGGCTGAGAAATCAGGATGTTGGAGAAAAGTCACTGAGCACCTGGCCAAGTGAAGACGGAAATTTTGGAAAGATTACGTTAATGAAGCCATACGAGGACTNAAAAAAAAAAAGAAAAAAAAAAGAGAAAAGAATCTATAGTGCTAGGACAATTAAATAAGCTACAAAACCCCAAAGGAAAAACTCCAGGGGAGAAACATGCTGAGAAGAATGGATTGGAAGTAGATAATAACAACGTATGCAGGAAGGAACTGCAAAGTAATGGAGAAGAACAAGTGGCAGGTGAATAATGAACACAGGAAGCGTCAAAGAAGGAACAGAGAGCTAGCTAGATAGGGGAAGGAGAAACAGCAGTCTAGGAAAGGACTCGGTCTGGCTAGGCAGGAAGCTGCAGTCAAACAGGTATAAAGATGAATTAAAGATCTGTTTAGCAAATGAGGCAGCAGACAACTAACTCAGGCAACAACAGAAAGGAAAGAATAATAGCTTGACAAATAAATAAATGGTTGGATAAAATAGGATATAGTACCAGAATCCCAGAAGGACCAGTGACTCCTGAGTTCTCTCAGAGCTTTGCCTGTACACAAACTGAAGGTGTATCAAATTAGCTCAGTTTTCACCTGTAGGCTGGATGCAAAATTTCTGATTCTGCTTATGGACCCTTTCAAAGAGTTGTCAAAGAGTTGTCACAGTGATTCCATTTCACAGTTTTTCCCATGTGTGTCCAGGATGTTGTCATGGCACAGCCTCAAGTTATATAGCTGTTGCATACAGAATTTTTCACCTCATTTATTACCAAGGAAGGAAAGTTGTAAACTGTAAAAGTAAGCATGGATAGTGAAAAAATACTGGCCTAGAAAAATTAATACCTTTCTCTTACTCCTACCACAGATTTTCTATTTGATGATAGTAACAGAAACAAGCATATTCCAGCCCTTATTTTCAGAGTGACACAAAATGCCAGGGATTTAATATACGACAGTATCAAGAGATATAAATCAAGAAGCGAAATGCCACATAACAACTAAGGCAGATCCCAATACTGGACATTTTTACCTTTTACTTCTGTGCTTCTACATGGCATGTGCAGAAGCAGATGAGGGGGATTCCAGGTGTGAAATGAAATGAAATAAAGAAACCTTCATAAGGAAGATGTGAAAAAGAAATACAGAAATCTTTGTAAGTCATTCTCATATATACCATATGGAAGACCACATTTAAATGGGTAATTCAGCAATAATTTAGGCTTATGGCTACATTTCTATGTAAAAAAACAAAACATTGATTAACCACTTATTAAGTATGCATAGACCATTTTGTGCACTAAATGGATTCTTGCAGGGCATATGGGAAAGAAGTTATTTAATTAGCTTCTTACTACATATAATAAATGGTGCCAAACTAAAGTTTCAAAAGCAGTCTTATGCTTTAGATTTTCTAACGTTTGTGTTTGTAATCATAGCATGTTTAATAAAAACATGTCTAATAAAAACATAAAACGTGATCATGACTGGAAATACAGCAGCGGCGGTGCATTCTACTGTTAGCCATATAGGAGAGTGCAATCTCAGTAGCTTCATTGCTAGACTGAGCTCCTCTGCCACTGCTTGAGAAAGCCATTTGGAATCTATCATCTGTTCAAGAGGTATAAAAAGTAATTTCAACAGTTTATGGGTTACAAAAGAACAAAGTTCCCTACAGACAGACTTCAGTCAAAACACAGCAAATTCCTAACTGAGAAAAAGGGGTCCCCTTCAAAAAAAAAAAAAATACATATAATGCCCTCTATTACTGACTTTTTATCACACCAAAGGAGGACATACTAGTTTTTCTGCAAAATACAATATGCTCTAATACCAAACTGTTGTACACTAAGGATTATTACTTTGTCCAATAACTGTGTGACATTTCAGAGCAGCAGTAGTTTCAACTGCTTTGCTGAATACCCTGAAATGTATAACACACAGCAGGAAGCCAAAGAATGAGTAAACATATACACAAACACACACATACACACACAAGGTTGTGGTCTAGAAAATAATATTTATTTATATTGTAATATTGGTATATAAGATAATAATAGACCTTTTATCTTGCAATGAGATTTTTTAAAAAAGGTTTTTGTTGCTCTAGTGAGTGTTATTCTTCCTATGAATGGAACCCCTCCTAGTCATCTGATCTAAAAGACGATCATGAAACATTTTTTATTTTAAATAGTAGGAATCAGTGGTTTAGCTTTCTCAGATCGTACTCGGAGCACTTGGACCAAATTGGTCTTTTGTGATATGCAATGTGTGGAGAAATGAGTCTGCAAGATACACTTCCATTCTTTAGTTATATGAATAAATATTTACATGCAACTGTTGAGGTATGAGTTTCTTTTCAGTTCATTACAACGAACTTCTAAGCCATAATTCAATGACAAAGTATTTAAAATCTGTATCAATTAAGGCTATTATTACAGTATTTTTTTCTTGTTCCTCTTTTTTTCCCCCTGGGCTGTAAAACACTGACTTGTCAGTTTGGATTCTTTCGAAATCTGCAAGCTGAATACACCCAAACTGGTACAGTATATTTTGCAATGTAAAATCATGGACTGAATCTTCCTGCCACAATGCTACAACAATGATCACAAAAGTGCAGAACGCTCTCTCACTGATGAGCCAGAAAATTTTTCAGTTTCACGGAGAACTCTTATCACACTGGAATCATAAATTACTATTCATCCATCAATACCTCTGGTTAACACGACAGCCTTCTCCCCTCATCTTCATATTTGCTACTGCTACATTTAATGTTCTTTCAGTCAGGTCCTTGAAACTACTCATGAAGCTGTGCACTGAATCAGATGAACAAAAGCAAATTACAAGAACCCAAATTGTCCATCATGTCTGAGATCCCACACAGAAGATGGGTCCACAAACAGCTCCATCGTCAAAATGGCAGACATGACCTGGAACTGAATTGGAGGCATCTGCCTTTGCCATCATAAAATTGCAAGATATATTCCAAATAACATAAGGAAACTCACAGATTATTTAATGACCATAATGACAGTGAGAAATCAGACAGCATGCGAGCCTGGATAATGCATGAAGCTGTAGTCCAGCTTCCTACATCCATGCGATTAAGCCTAGCAGAGATGGCATAGTTCAGTTGCACAAATATGTTTCTGTGCGCCTAGGAAAAGTGGTAGAAACAAACTAAAAAGGCAGGGAGGATCACACTGAGGCAGCCAGAGAACATTTTTAAAATGACAGAGATAAAAAGCCAAAGGAAAGAGAGCTTTTGTTACAATTCTGACTGAAAGAAACTTGAAACTGCAAGAAAAGAAACCATCTCTCTTGCCTGGCTCCTACCGGGCTCAGAGAAATGGGACTCTTTCCATTCAGTACAAACAATAAGTACTGCACTGAAGGAACACCAAACTGAATCAGTAAACTGCAGCAACCCTCCTGCTTTGAATGGAAACAGACTGAAAGCCTCTAAATTTCAGCCAAGCATCGGGACAATCACTCGGGTGGGGTTTTTTCTGCATTTTTAACTCCAGCATTAGCCATTTTTATACAACAGAAAATAATAGAAAAAAAGTGTGGGTGTTTTAAGCAAAGTTTTATAATTAATTTCTATTGCACAGGTACATTTCATGACTTGCTTTTAATTTAATACTCCACTGAGAAAATAAGCTTTCTTTGGTTTTAATTTTATCTGTTCTCCCTCTCTTTTTTCTTTTTTTTTAATAAAACACTGAAAAGCAAGACACTGTAGTCCTTCACACAGCATTTAAATCACCCAATGTAATATTTGAAGTTCACCCATCACTAAAACAATGAGATGACTTTGCTACTGCTACTTTGATTTAGGTGAATTGAGACATTTAATTTCCCAAGTATGGAGTGCATCTTCCTTTTTCCTCCAAACACACATAATATAATCTTTAAATTATGTCTGAAGGAAATCAAAACAAAAAAAAAAATCATGAAAGTAAAACCCTCACCACAGACAAAAGTCTTCTTAACTTCGGTCTGCTCATGATAGGCATAATAAAATGGTTACTGAACTTGCATAAAATAATAATTTTAGATGCACATTAAGGTGACCCAATTTCACATTTTCATGGAATAAAATTAATGGCCACCAAATCAAAATACCTCTTCACGCTAAACTCAGGGAATTTCTTCTAAGTCTAAACAATTGTTTTAAAGGCACAGCACAGAACAAAGGTATTAAAGAGTATAGCTAGATTAACCAAAAGCTGATTCATCTCATCAGTTATGATGATTTCACCACTGTGCAGCAGTGGATGAAAGTGATGCAACCCTATACTGCTATGTTACACTATCATATTAGAAACTATCCCACCCATTACATGGACATGGTTTAGATATGCTCTTCTTCAAACCAATAATAGGATTTTCCTTCTAGAACCATGAGGAAAGCTGGATGTGGAGATGAATCAATGATTACAACATATGATGCAGAAAATGTGATGTCTCTACCAAAAAATATACTAATGATATGGCAACTTTTCAAAGTTTCTCCTACCTTTTGCCAATATTAGGAGCAATTAAATCCCAGTTTCCAGGGACAGTTTGCCAAATCTCACTTTTAATCAGTAGCACCTCTGAGTCTCTTCTTCTACTAGATATAAACCTTAAAGTTAGTTAAATTAGTGATTAAGAATTTTTTTTCTGCTTTCTAAAAGCCTAAGCTCGTGGATCAAGAATTAGCTGGCCAACCTTAGCCTAAAGGGATTCTCAAAAGCTAAGTTGTTTGTTTTCAAAACTACAGGTTTAGAATAGAGCTGCCGACATACTGGTATACAGCAATACAAAGATTATGGTGGGATATGATTGCATTTAGACACTTGCATCTATTCCAGCATGGGAGTTGCTTTCCTTCTTTAGATACTGCATAAGCTGCTAGTACTCATATGGTAACAACTGTAGATACTGTCTATCTTTCTAAACAGCAGATATAAACCAAAACCAGAGTTTTACCTTCTAGATTCAATAAAAACAAAAAGACAGAAAGCCACAAAGGAATAACTAAAAATAACTAAAAGCAAAGACAGTCCTACTGAACCATTTTTTAGCCACATAAACTCAGAAAGAATATCCTCATTGCTGTAACACAGTCTCAAAGAGACAACTTTTTTCTACTGCAAAATTTATCAGCTAAACACAGAAGGAATGCAGCATACAATGAAACCTGTGTATATGACACTGCAGTTTTTTCCTATTCTGGCAGGGACATTGCAACACATCTGCTGTCATGGAGTAGTCCAACTATTAAGGATAGGAATGCAACATGAAAAAATGTATTACTACAGACAATACTTGACTGATAAACATGTAAGTATAAGCACCAGTGATTATTAAGAAGCTTACTTTCTTTCAGCATTTACAGTAGTGGAACAGCTGTGGTGATTAGAGGGCATAAGAGCGACAAAATCCATATGCAAAGGTAATAACTTTCATAGAGTGGTAACATTGGAGAATTTGACATGGTTTCAGACTTGAAGTATGAAGAATGGACTACTCTTGAAATTTTGCATTTCTTGTATATTTGGTTGTTTTTCCCAAATGAACCAGGCAGTCTAATTGAAATAAAGAGATACAAAAAACTAAAGGGAGGAATGTTCCTGCTTTGTTACCAGTCCCTGGTAATAACTCTGAAGCTCCTATTCCTCATGAGTCTCCTGAAGGAGAGAATAGCAGATCAGCCAAACCACCTCTGAGCTCATGTCTGTCACCATCAAAGCTGCATTTCTCTCCTTGAAACTTACAGTCTAAGCCTGATGTGACAGGATAGCTAATTGAATTGGAATATTTATTTAGCTGATGCAGTGAAGTTTCTTCACATTCAGAGACAGAATTTCCTCAAGTCTAAAATACAGTTTCATCCAAAGGTCATGCAGATCTCATTACTTTTTAACAGAGCATATAGAAGTGTGGAGTTCAGGATGGAAGTTTATAGAAGAGTACCATTATTGTGTCACTTTAACAAATAGCCTTTTTGCTTGTTAATGTACCCTTATTAGCATGCTCACCATAGACGATACATTTTAGTCAAGACCAAAATTCATTTAGATGACAAATATTACTTGATTTTTGCAGAAGTGTGTTGAAATTGTTGGCTATTTGGCTTCTGGTTTCTAATATTGCTTCACAAAAAACACATCTGTAATTTTACTTCAGAAGAGAAAAAGAGTTAAATATTATATGGACAATGTTGCATTTTCTATGCATCAAGATTCTAGAAGATTAACATCTGTTTTTAAAAATAAAAATGTTCATTCATACAAGAAAAGCCATCTAAAAGTTGTATTTCAACTCTAAATCATGCTAAGAGTAGCAAATTATAATTTGTGTTTAGCCAAAAACTATAAACCCCTGATTTTAACAAGCATTGGATTTACATTTCCTTTTGTTAATTGGGTTTTTTTTACAATATATAAATAATTAGTATTGTAAAGATGCATGCAGAAATATGTTAACAGATTAGTTTTTAATCAGCTGTTGAGAACTAGTGCATTTATATTTGAGATGTTTACCCTTAAGAATATGTTGAGTGAGTCAGCAATCCCTAAAATGTATTTTGTAGTTAAAAAGGAAGTGAAGCAAGTCTGACGTAAAGAAAAAATTTCCATTTGTTTTTCCTAAACCTCTTAGGAGTTTGTGCAAGCCCATGCTTGTTCACACTTGTTTTTTTTCAGACAGGACATATGAAAGTATGCCTGTTAAGTGAACTCTAATCTAATAAATCAGCCTACTGTGTGAGCAGAAGTACTTTTCAGAAACACTGAAGACCAAATTCGAAAGTAATTACAAAGAATTTCTGAAGGGAAGTCATGTTGTGAGATATACAAAGACAGTTAAACATGAATTACAAAGAAATATTAATTTGCCGAAGACACTGTGTGTGTGTGAAAATTTAGAAGAAATATGAATCATGATTGACCTTTCCCTCTCCCTTATAACACCTAGGAGTTGGTTGCACTGTACAGTGTGCTGGGGAGCGGACCTGCTGCTCCCAAAGGAAAGGATGCCATACTTTTATGATGATGTGACATTAAAAAATACATGATGTTAATAACATTAAACAGACACTATTATCTATGGAAGTGCTATATACCTACTACTGGTATTTGCAAACCAGAAGAGTTTAACCTATGTAGCTGTTCTTCTGCTACCTGTAGAACATATAAGAATTTCAGTCCCTTCTCCAATCATCACTTCATTCCAGATAATAAACAGGCAACCCAGTGTATAAATCTGTATGAAAAAAATCCACTCTTTTATTTCTTACCAATAAATCAGATTTATTTATAGTGCTGAATTATTAAAAAGAAATCCTGCTATACTTTTAACTCAAGATGTTCATTGCTAAAAACTCAAAAAATGAGTATAAACTTGACAAATATAAAATTTCGTCTTTTCAATATCCCTGCTAGAAATCAAAAGGAAATCAAAATGTTCAAAAATGCAAGAACAGACTGAAAATTCCAGAGAAGAACTACTCTTCCTGGGGAGAAAATGAAACTAGTAATGGTGAAAAAACCTAAATACATGGAGTAGATAAAAATATGGATTTTAATGACCCATATGCCCACAGAGGAAAAAAGATACAGTATGTGACAAAAGATCAATGGGTGTTCATATTTTAAGAGCTTGCTAACTGCACTGGGTAGAAGAGATAAAAGAATTTATGCAAGGGTTGGAAAATCTGGCCCAAAAGATAGGGAGCGTAGCCTGGTAAGAAAATTGAGGCTAGTGAAAAGGTCTGCAAGCAGTACATAGCAGGATATTGCTTACTGGGCTCACAAAAGCAATATTTTTGGGGACATGTGCTTAAATAATTTCAGGTGGCTTTGTTCGGGTTTGAGGTTGCTTTGTTGTTTGTTTGTTGTTTGGGGTTTTTTTCCATAAGTACAAATCATCAGTGAATAAAATCCAAGACACTAATGTACTTTGAGCAAGTGGGAAAACTTGACAGAATTTAACTCTAAGTTAAATTCTGCACAGTAAAAATGAGTCCAAACAGTTATTCTGCAAGATGAGTTTGCAAAAAGAGAAAGGATGCTAAGAACCAGCATAATTTTCTTTGTATTGCAGTTGTGAAGTTGTTCTCCAGGAATACACATTTTTAAATTCAGGGCTAAATGGGATTTCCTCTTGCTGTTGCATACAATCTGGGCCTACCAGAACATTATTGCTCTACTTGTTGTGTTCCGTTCTTCTGAATTATAGTCTGAAATGATCCATGGCCAGTTTGTATCTACTTCTTACTATGCCATTAATTATCCTTTCTCTTAAAAAGCTATTATACCTCCCTGATGGCTACACTACTGAAGTGTTTTCAGAAAATATTCATATATGTTTCCAAATTTAATTATACTTGTAAAACTATACATGTTATTAAATTAGTATGTGTCTTCATACTTTTCAGACTCTTTTCTCTCTTAGTTCCCGTAATATTATTTGGATTGTTTTTACTCTCTATATAAGATGAAGAAAATACAAAGAAAAATATTATGAATGGAAAATATGGAGAAGTGAGTATTAGTATAGGGTGGAGTTCACAATTGGATTAAAAGTCAGATTTGAAAAAAGTAAAGAATTAGATGCAAATGATGTAGAGATTTGTTTTTTATTTGGAGTGAGCAACTAAGAGTCATCAAAATTACTCCATTAAGGATAAAATGTTAAAGAGGATCATCTAAGTGTTTTATGGCTTGGAAATTGAAATTTTCATAAATTTACCCACTCTCAGTGATGTATCAAAATAATTGCTCTATTTATTGGTCGTAACAATGCTGAACATTGTGTCTGCAGCCCAAGTACCCATATTAAAGACAGACTACAAAAAAACTTCTAGAAGACATTACTGCCATAGAGCATGTACTGAACCAAGGATGCTCCAGCTATTTTAGCATCTCAATTTGTGGGAAGTATAACACAGAAAACAGTGATGAAAAGAAATGTGAGTTTATAAAGTGTCATCTACTTCATGCATGTCCTTAGAAGAACATTTGTATATAAACAATGTATATAAACATTTTGTATAAAACAAATTTTTCTTTTCAATTTTTGAACATCTTTATCTGAGAATAGTAAGCTATTTCCTTTCTCATGCTTCATAAAAGTTATACATAATTTGTTATTCTGCAATATATTTTTGTCAAACACGTACAAACACTTTGCAGTTTTGAACAAGTACACCCTTACTTTAATCACTGGAGGCACATCTGTACTTCAGCCAAAGGCACTTTTGTATTTCATGCATTCATACATGAATCACACAAATCTGCTAGAATACTATTTATCCCACATGCGTGTAACACATCATGAAGACCAAGTGTGGTCTATGAAAATTATTCCTCAAACTTGGCCATTTGCCTATACTTAATCTCACATTCCTACGCTCATTCCAACATACAAGTAATAATGACTCATCTGAAGGTACTTTAGGTAAGGAAAGCTGCTGCTATCGAGTAGCAACTAACTGAAATAAAACTTCAAACTATTTGTAAGACCACACAACTTCAATGTTGTCTATAAAAAGTTCCTCTGATTCTCATTATTCCACCTTCCTCCACTTCTCTCTGCATATATTTTTTCATCCTGTTTCTTGCTGCTGAAGAAAATAAGCTTCCTTTCAGCTTTGCCTTCCAAAAGCAAGTCCCACCTTAGGTCTGTAATACACAGCTCTCACAGAATCCTGGAAATGGATGGGTACATAATCTGCTAGTTACCTGTATGATCCTTCACTAAGTGTTTTCTGAGGCACATGCTTCTTCTCTCTTACTTTGCCTTTTGAAGAATGAGGACCCACCAGTGGAAAAGAGATTTCTCTGGAAACTTAACAGCTTAAACAGGTAGCACTTATTCCTCCCAGCAGTCATAACAGACAGCAATTTGTGACACTAGCTTCTTGTGTTTTTATCACATCTTAATGTATCTTAGGCTTTACTGAACAACACAATTCCTGGAGAAAAGTGATTACAAGAGGATCTAAGCTACCACTAAAACAAAATGCACTGAAAAAATCATCATGATAAACTGTCGAGTTCACAGAAACTGAAAACAAAAGGAAATGAAAAGACTTAAAATCAAAGTTGGAGCTTAAAAGGCCATTTCACAGTGTGCAAGGACTAGGCTCATGATTTTTTAAAACTTGTCTTTTTGTACTACTCCTGTTAATTTTGTTTTATACTCAGTTTCAGGCCCAGATTTTTATCATCAGATAATGTATTCTTTTAATGTCTTTCTGTTCATGAAATCTGCACCTAAAAATTCTGTGCTTTTTTTTCCTGCCAGCTTTATAAAAATTTTGAAAATCTAGTTAATTCTTCAACCACACGGGCAGTAGGGGAATGTTGACCCTGAAGGGTTGCTAACATGAGGATTAAATTCTCTGGTACTTTTGCAACCTAAGTAAGAGAGAGCTGAAGTTTTAAACACAATTTATTAGACTTTGGTTTGGCTCCTTTCATCTTCCTCCACCTTCTATATTTGATTTGCTTGAGTAATGACTTTAGTTTTCCTGATTTATTTGTTGCCAAAATGACTCAAACGACCGACACTATGTCAGGTTTCAGATGATGGATGAAATAGAAATGCAGAAAAAGATGCTAAACAGTAAATATTCTGTTAAAGCCCACTAAAATCCAAAAGGTTTCTTAAATATTCACATTCATAGGACAGGTTTCCAATTGATATATTTCCCATCTGTCTGTGTGTTTGTACATTGTAGGAGTTCACATGTCAAAATAAGAAGCATTTGATTATACTAGCACTTTTTGATATATTAGTTAATTATAACACAATCCAATATAACAACGATCAGTTTATGAAAAACAAATTAAGTATTCTCTTAGGATTGTTTTTCAAAGTGCAATATGTTTCTCATAATGATTAATAATAATGATGAACTGCTGTATTTATTTATTAATGTTAATTATTTGATTCTAAAGGGACAAAATTTAATAAAATCCTAAAAACATTCTGTCTGCATGAGGAGGTATATATAGCAAATACATGACATTCGGCTATCTTATGCATATTATATGTGATTTTTCCATCACAACTACTATTCTGAAAATACGTTTAAAGACTGATTATAGTAGCATAGGATAAGAAATGTAACTCAGCATATTTTCAATGAGAAAAAAACTTTATGTTTGATTTTACAACATTAAAATTTGATTAAGGTCATTTCCAGTTAAAAAAAAAAAAATCAAAACCAACACAGTCAGCACATCTTTTTAATGCCCTTCTACAGCACAAAAGATTTTACAAATGCTGAAATACATAAGGATAAGCTAAATATTTACCCAGAATCATGTCCCAGTTCTCTGTACTATTGGGGTACCATTCATTATTCCCACAGTAATTTCATTAGTGCAACAGAATTTGAAGTTATCCAGTCACTGAGCAATACAGAGTAAAATAACCAAATCTTTGAGTTTTAATAGCATTTCTTCACCTCAAACAATAGAAGGAGGGAAATGAGGTAAAGACTTGATGATATAAACCTTCTGCAGAGCTACAACACTCATACCTTGTGTTCCAGAAACTTCTTGAATGATAAAGAAAGGTATCAAGATAAAAATCTCAGTGTTTATTCTCTATGATCCTACTTGCTTAGACATTGATTTTAAAATAAGTGGGTTGCACAAAGCAAGGACTGTGTCAATGTATGCGTGTGGATACAATCATGGAGATGTAACACTTCTGTGCTTAAAATAACTGGAAATGAGTGAAAACTGGGGAGAGCTTTCTTTTAACATGAGAGCTTATATCTGCAGAAGCCAAGAGATTTATTTTAGTAAGTTTTTACCTTGTGAAATGCCCTCAACAGCTCTTGCAGGTTTGTCAGCTTAGTGCCAATGACATCTTTTCCTTCAATTCCTCTTCCCTTTCAGAGTGAAACAGGTGAAAGTCCTGACGCATGAGAATGAGTGACAAGTGACATTTCCTTATAACCTGTCAGACAGTCTCTCAAGAGTACAGGTGCTAGAACCCTGCTGGATTTCCTCTACCAGACATCTACCCTGTGCGATTACACCCTTTTTAAAATGTCCTATTTGAAGGACATCTGTGAGAGCAAAATTTTTCTTATTTTGATGATTTTATAACATACTAAATAGAAGGACACAGTATTTTGAACTTCCATTCAATCTGAAATAAATAACAGCTTTTATTTTTGCTGCTTGTTCAAAGGAACATTCATAAGACCAGTCAGAGCATATACATCTTTTTCTACTGAATATTGCTAATTTATATGTGAAAAAAGCATATGTGCTATATTCCCTTTCAAGGTAGTAGTACTTTCAATTCCAAATTAGCTTCCATGCTAAAAATAACTGGATTGTAAAGAGTCAATTGATACCCCCAACCAGTTCTTTGCAGTGTGAAAACTTCAAACATTGTGAAATAAAGTTTTTAAGTTGACAGGCTAAATCTCAAAGGATCAAATGATAACTAGCAAGGTTCTGGAAAAAGGCTTTCTGATCCCTGTTGTCACCTCCCTACCTGCCTTTTACATTAAATGAATATGGAATAAACTGAAAATAGAACTTCTAGAGGCATGCAGTGAGTACTGACAGTACTGACAAGCACCAGACAGGCATCATTGACATGGTGTGAGCTGCCATGAATACTCGGAGGAAAGGACCTTGCACATTCTTGGACCTCTTGCTGCTGTGCTTAGATAATCTGCAGACTAACTTCAAATAGTAGGATTTAAAAAAAAGCTGTATTGCAGAGCCTTTCTCAGAAGCAGTCAGACCCAAATTCTCATTGGATTTAATTTGGTCCAAGATTTTGACTTCAGGACTGGAAGTGTCAGAATCCTGTTTTTTTCTGTGCTCTTCACTACAATGTACAAATTTCTACAGTATCCAGCGTGAACTGAGGATATAAGGCAGCTGTTAAGGTGCTTAGCAGCTCACCATAATATCAGGTTTCCTGAGACACTATACTGGTTTTGAGTGGAGACAAGTTGCTACTTCAGGCTTCTGTATGCTACATGTGTGAACCATTAAACACAATGGGTAAAAAATTGATCTACTGCAGCGTTTCACATCCCATTGCTAGTTCAGGGTGCCAGTGTAATCAGAACTTTAAGTTACTAAGATTTAATGTTTGCTTATGGTTATGGATATTTAAATTCCTGTTTAAACTTACAAAAGTCAAAATCAGATGTGAGTTTAAAGTTTTGATCCAACCTGAACTTCAGCTATTAAATGTGATGTTTCATTCTATTCAGCTCTGTTGTGATGACGTCACTGATCCCCAAAAAGTCTGGAATGCTATTTAAGAATATAATTTATTTTACATTAATAAATTAAAAATCAAATAAATTAAAATGAAAGAGTGTGTTTTTTTATTTTACACCTGCTACAGTTTGCTCATCCCTTTTATGACAACGCATATCCCCTTCTAAAATTTGAAAAGTAAATCAAGAAAAAGACCAAATCCACTCCTACTGAGTTGTTAGTTAGAACTGTGAAAGTCCTTTTCCCGCTTGTACTTTTATATTCAGCATCAATAGTGAAGTTGTTCTAAGGATATAATCTAATGCACATTATATTGGGCCTCGGACTATTTGCATAAAAACAACAGCCTGGAGAAAAGGAGGCTCAGAGGTGACCTTATTGCTCTCTACAACTTCCTGATAGGGGGTTGTAGTCAGGTGGGGGTTGGTCTCTTTCACCGGGCAGCAACTGACAGAACGAGAGGACACAGCCTCAAGCTGTGCCAAGGGAGGTGTAGGTTAGATATTAGGAAGAAGTTTTTTACAGAAAGAGTAATAAACTTTTGGAATGGACTGCCCAGGGAGGTGGTGGAGTCACCATCCCTGGATGTGTTTAAAAAAAGGCTGGACGTGGCACTTGGTGACATAGTCTAGTCTAGTTGAGGTTCTAGGGTAAGGGTTGGACTAGATGATCTTGGAGGTCTCTTCCAACCTAGTGATTCTGTGAATCTGTGAACACATACTTTAAAAGGTAAAAATACCTAAGATGTTTGCTTCAGTTGTTTTTACATGGCAAATGCCTGTATATAAACAAAGACTGTTTTCTCTGAATATTCGTCTACTGGAATTTAACACCACATGTGAGGAAACATCTAAGGAAGCTGTATTAACTGAGAAATAACAGCACAGCTGCATTAACAAATCAAAGCTGAATAAAAGCTTCCATAAAGAAGGAAAAGAATCAGTAAAATCAGAAAGTAATAAACTTACACATTACTTTTTAACTTCCTGCAGATCTACCAATATTAAAAAAGATTAAAAAAATACAATATTGTTAATTTATATATTAAAAAGCACATTTGACAAAACGTTTATTCACCATTAACTTCTTATCCAACTTCAATCTGCCTCCATTTACAGTTATACGATATAACTAACATCATACTTTCCTTGATTGAACCATTTTCTGCTCACTCTTACACATAATCATGGAATCTAGGTAGCACAAAATTAAACATGAAAATCATAGGGAAAAAAATCCTGCTTGAAAAACAGGACAAAATGAAAAAGACATTCACTCTTTCTACAAAATGAGAGATCTATTGTATCCAGCTGCATTGCATCTATTGCAGTCTCTGAATAGAATGATGTAAACAGATTTTTCTTGTGGAATTATTGTATTTCAGGTATTTATTTCTCCTGTCTGGGTTTTTTTGGTCATTATTTAAAACCATAAAACACTGTTCTAATTATGGAATAGCCTTATAGAGACTAATAACCTGTAACTTTCCTTTTTTTATATTGATAATGTCTTCCTGACCCGAGGAAGAAATAACACTCAAAATGTAAATCCAGCTGAATGGCATATGCAACAGGTTGGAGTAGAATGCTTCCAGTAACATAATTATTAATTATTAGTAGCAAAATTCATTAGTATTAGTAATATAGTGTTATTATAATCATTACTTGTAGTAAAAAATGGAACTATAAATTTTCACACTTATGCAGCAAAAAACAAGTTTCCAAAGACAAAGGCCTGCCGCAGGATATATTGTATTAGAAGAAAGACGGACTAAACACCAAAACAGAATTTCCCCATAAACAAAACCAGAAAAGAACACTTTGTACTGGACGGCTCAAAGCCAGAAGAAAGAAGAAGGAAGAAGAGGTAAGTCCATTCTTTGTGCTCCCAGTTTATTTGATAGAAATATAACCCATTGTCATACTGCCAAAGATAAACAAAATGTTTTAGCAATTTTTTGCTTGTTTTGTCTTTTTTGGTGTAGTCTGCCAATCAAACAAGACTCTGTTTATTTTATATATATATATATATGTGTGTGTGTGTGTGTGTGTGTTTCACAGGCACTTGGGAAGGTAAAGAAGGCACAGCTGTGTTCTGACTAGTTCTGTGCTTTTGGAGGATGCTTGAGAGCATGAAGGCCATTCCCCTGGGACCAGATATTTTTGTATAGCATATGACAAAGCTTTATCACACAGCAAATTTGAAAAACATCACTTGCTGCCAGCACTATAAAAACCAGACTAACCCTCCTAAAGATTCCTCTGCACCACTTTATTCTTTCTCAGATTCTGTACTGTCAAGAATATCAGCCTTGAATTGCAAATTCCAGAACATAAAGACATGGGATCTGCTATTACTGTTTTCAGAGGTAATTGTCTAAGTACCAACACCATAATGTTAAGAATGTTATTTTCTTCTACTGGAAGTTGTATCCTAGTGCTCTGAAAAAGTTGATTTCGCTTGACAGTAAGTATGCAAATATGCATAAAATGAGCTATGAAAAGAGCTACAAAAGGTTAATAAAGGAAACCGTTATTCTTGAGGGCATGAAATATAGCATTCCACTACTTTGTATCTGAAATATTAAAAGAAAGCTATTTTTACATTTTAAAAGAACAGATCCTTCAAATGTTGTTTATATGTATCTTTACTGGAAAAGACATAAGGTAAGTCATGCCTTTAAATATATTTTTCTTTAGTGAGTAAATATTTTACAAAGAATTTGTGTGGAACTTTTAGTATGTTTCCTCAGTGAAGCAGTGTCTGAGTATATATCAGTTAGTGCTAAAATTGTGTATTGCATAGTGGCTGCCTCACAGTAAGATAATTGAGATTTTTTTCTGCCCCCTATCAAATATATAAACTTAATGAGTAAGCTTTTTAAAGACAATATCATCTGCCACTCAGCTTACAGAAACCAAAGTACTTTGGTTGCTCTGTTTCACCTCAGTGCTCATATGATGCTGCTTCAGCAACATTTGGAAATGAAAAGAAGCAATGTGCAAAAATGCCTGAAGGGAACCACCATCTTTTACAAGACCAAAGTAAAGGCAGAGTGAGCAACATACAACTAGAAAATATTTTTTTTCCCTGAAGTCTGCTTTTGTAGCAAAGAATAACCACTTCTGTCAACTAAGGTGGAAAAAAAAAAATAGACAATGCATACTGTGCCTGATGTCACTTCAAAGAAGCAATTTGATAGAAATTGCTTTTACTTCTGTCAATGTCAGTAGAAAATGCCAGTGTGCCAAAATACATATCACAGTTGTGCATGATTGTGATAACCAAAAAAGCCAGTAAGGGCCAAGCTGACTTACAAGAGCTGCACTGCTTGTGTAAAAAATGGAATTCGTTCTTTGGGCTAGATGTAATTGATACGACCCTGGAGGTCAGCAGAAGAACTATGAATCAGAAAACAGAATCTTTCCTCTAGCACTTAAGTTTTATGCAGCATAAAATATGTATAGATGCTTGACAACTTTTCCTTTCATTATACACAAAAGTGACTCTCTCTTCTCTCTAAAATAACACTGTCAAATCAAGAGGGATTGCCAGAAACCTGTCACAGATAATAATCTATTTTCCAGGTTCCTGAATAGCAATGAAAAGAAGATATTGAGTGTCAGTTCCCAGCACATAAATTAAAGTTCCATGTCTGTAATTAGGTCATGTTTCCCCTGGAAAAAAAATTGTTTGATATTAAAACGACTTTCATTTATTTTCTTGAAACTATCTGGTTAGAGATGTTGTGGAACAAATATCTAATGATTAGTGATAAATAAAATTAGAATTTCAAAATTTCAAAATTTCTAGCAAACTCAAATGACTTGTAAGGACATTTGCACTAGAAAGGCTATTTTTAGTTTTATTCAAAGTGCAAATGCTGTAAATGCAGCTTTCAAAAGTAAAGAAAATACTCCTTCTTTTCCCTGGCATTTGAAGAAGATAAAAAGGTGAAAAGAGCACTGGCAGTTAAAATTTACATAGTTAATAGCTTCATACCACACTGGTTCTGCACAGTTATGTGGCCCACTGCTTGAAGATTCTGTACTCTTTTTAGAAACATATTGCATAGTACATATTCATGACCTTTGATGTCCCAGTCTGTCCCTCAATATGTTTTTAATGTTTTAAGTGGAGACTATGTCTCTAGTAGTGTTTCTCCTCATCCTCCTAATTTATTTTTTTTTAAACCAAAACAACCGTTTTCCTGTCCCAGAAAGATTTTATACGCACCAAAGTTCTTTTCTAAAACAATGCACTTTGAAGTGAACAAGGTGGTGGCATGCCACTTTTCGAAAACAGAACTTTCCTTCTACATCTGTAAGCCACCTTCTAGCTTGCACCCTTCCTGCTGTGGTTTCTTGCTTTTGAAACAACACAGGATGTGACTCTGCCATATTTGTAATCGGAGCCATGGAATGACCCATGTTCCCCCGGACAGTTTACCCAGCATAGCTCATATTTGCAGTGTTCATGGCTGGTCGCTATTGCAATGCATTTCTGTCCCCAGTATAAGGTGTGTGGAAGTGTCTCTGGATCTCATCTTGTTTACCCACATGCCCAAACTGTGTAAGCCATGTGCAATGCTAACTGCCTGTCATATGATTAGGATTACATGACCATGGCTACAGCAGCCTTGTCACAACAGTTTGGCTCTCTCCCTGACCCTACTTTGGGTCTGAGACACATTGGGAATGTTATGATTCTAAAAATAGATATCTCTTCATAAAATGGTGAAGGTTACCTCATACCCTGTGATATTTGCATTTTTTAAGCACTGTNGGTCTGTAAGGGGAGACAGTCTTGCAGAGAAGCACTGGAGGACAAGCCAGGCTGGCAGAGTAAGAGCTGTTTTGTCCATACTGTCTATTGTAATAGACTCCAGACCAGTCTATCCACTGAACTACTTCTGGATCTCGGTGCTGATGGTGGAGAAACTACCGATCCTGTTGAGAGATGGTGTTCTAGAAGTGATGCAGCCTGTTTCCAAGGGCAACACTTATTCCAACAAGAAGTACCATGTGACTCCTTCAAATGGTTTTACTGTTTTACCAAATACTGATAGTTTGTGAACTTCTTGCATACCATAGCTGGCAAATTATGAGTAAATTTTCTTACTCGATACATGGCCAAATGCACAATGGCACATATACTTATGTACAGTAGCTATAACTTATACTATCAATTAAAAACAGAGTGCATTCTTTTTACTCTCTGCTACTCCACTTACTCATAGCCATTTATAAAATATCATAACTACCAGACTAAATTGGCAGTAGCAGTATATTTTTAAGTTATTTTAAATGATTAGACATATACTGAGTTATCATCAAATGTGCTTAGTCAATTACTTCTCTTTGAAATAAAAGCAAAGTATAAAACATACTTAAAATAGATTCCCTATTTTGCAGTAAAAATAAATCTGCTACAAGGTGAAAGAGCTAGAACAGCATGAAATCCAATCACATTTCTCAACTAATACTCATACCTACAGAAAAGTTTACAGGAACCACCACATCCTGTCAGTAACAATAAACCAGGCTTTTACAAAATTAGGAAATGTAAGCCAATGATTCTGGAAGATACTCATGATGATGCTGAAAGAACTGGCTGACATTATTGTGCAGATGACATCAAGTTGCCATCTCTGACAAGCCTTGTTCAGCATAGGTGTATGAATCCTGGAAATCGGCTTTCTCAACAAAATAACTCTACGGAAGAGGAGGCAGAGATGGAAAAATACCATATTGGGGGAAAGAATATAATATTTCTGATATCCAGTCTTTGAGATATTAGAAAACATTACTTTCATTTCACTTTATATTATATTATTACTCAGTGGCGTCCTGGGGATACTGTTGTTAAGTTGTGCATAAACACAATGAATATAACTATAGCTTCTGTCTCTATTGTATCCTTTTGTTTAGTTCTTTATTATTAATCCAAAAGGAAAGTAATAGTGGAAAAAAACACATTCACTTCAATCAACACATATAAGTCCCAGAAGACTTTAAAATGCGCACTAAAGTATATTTTCCAATGCCCTTTCCAACATCACTATCTTTCTGATCCAAATCTTTCTGATTGTTTTAACTAAGCATCCTTGGCCTGCTAAGAAATCTTTAGTCATGTCTCTTCATGTTCTTTTGTATTCAACAAAAATATGCAGACAGAAAATCCACTGAAGTAAAAATATATGTTCTTAAGGCCTCAAAATACTGGGCACCTCTGTAGCATACAGTGCTAAGGGGCTTGTCTGTCATTCATCAAAGTCAAAATCAAAATTTTCAGAGACTTTACTAGAACCAGACTACCAATAACTGACATGGGTGTAGTAAGAAAAGGCAACATGGAAAGCAACTAAAATTGATTCTACTTCCTGTCAAGCTTACTGAATTGAAAAGGAATTAGAATGGTGAGTTTTGAGCTAGTTTTGTCCAGATCTTTTCACATAAATTATACTCCTTCTAGTAGCAAGTTAAAGTTATCATTTAACTACTGGCTTTTGCAGGGTTTTTTCCCTGAAGGAAATTCAGTGCAACAGAGTGACTTGCTTAAATAATAGTTGTAAAATCCTTATTTCATCTTTTCCCTGCTAAAACAGAGTGACTAGCAAAGGTCTTTTGCTAGGACTACTAGCTGTTCTACAGCTCAGAGGAAATGAGGCCAAAAACATATAAACAGAACTTTAGCCTCTTTGATAAATTTAGGAAGCCTGTCGAAGAGAACAGCCTACTTTCGTGATTCATGAGTTCCTCCATGCTTGCAAGGTGCCAATACAACCAACAAAGAGTTACATTACTCTCAGGAAAATATCTGAAAATGGTACCATCTATGTTAAAATGCATAGCATGTGCTTGCTAGGCAAGTCTTCAGCAAAAATCAGTGACTAATGAAACAGAATTCACAAAAACCTGGATCAAACTCATCAGTTTTCTCAGACAAAAAAAGAAAAAGAAAACAAAAGTCTGCCATCAAGAACTCTACTTCTTGCTCTGATTGGTATTAGTCTACTGTACAAAGATGTTAACTAGACTATAAGAAAAATGTCTAGTAAAAAAACCCAGTAGCTACTACAAGCATGTCTGTATCTCAGTTCTGTAGAATTCAAAACCACGAATACCTACTAATGCAGGTGCATTCATTACATAAGGTCAATAGCCAAAAATAAACATACAGAGAAACAGAGAGAAAAAATTGGTAGTGAAGAATCTAATTTTCTAATATGCAGACTCCTCTGATGCTAAGTCATTGTGCTGTCTTCCATGGACAGAGTTTCTGTCTCTCATCTCGATCGTGCTGACAAGTGCCTTGTAGATATCTGCCTCCACTTACTCACATTCAGTGTATAACCTAGTATCAGGAATGTAAGAAAGACCTGATGGGAAATGTTATCTTCCTCCCAGAAGTACACTTTTGGTCTGTATATACACATTCTCTATTTTAGCCTTCATTTAGCAACCAAGGCAAAAATACTTCTTGATTCCCACATGAAGTGCCCCCGGGAATTGTCACTGGAAAAGTACCACTTTAGATCTGTCAGAGAGAGACATTTTATTACCTGAAGGATACTATCTTAACCCGAGGTCTAAAATATAAATGAATAGCAATTCAGATAACTTGAGATCTAGCAGAAACATAGAAGGGTGGAAAGCTTCCCAGAGATCCCACAGGGAGAAGTCTGATTTATTTAATACAGATAAATATGACAAAAAAATATTTATATCCCAAGTTTTAATAAGTTTATGCTTGGCAGGACGAACTGAAGGCAGTCTTGAGCAGCAGCTAATACAAGATGTTAACTAATAGAGTTGGAAAAGGAATAAAAGGAGCTTCAAGCAGATGCATTCAAGTTAAAGGTGGAAGATTTTGGAAACAGAAAATTTGTCCGTTAAGATATTATGGGCCAAAGGAGCTTATGTCCTTTTTCAATGACTTATCATTTATACTGTGGGGTAAAGTCCAATGGAGCTTCACAGACCCTCTAGTATTTAAGTTGAGAAGAGAATGTTTAGATATGAAAGGTCACAGCTGCCTATAAAAATACAAATGAGAATGTAAACAGAGGCTAAATCAAGAGATTACTTTAGAATCTACCACCATGAAAACTATAGCTTTTCTTGAGAGGCAGGGAAGTTCTGTTCTATATTGAAAAAGGGATTTGGGGCTTGCTTTAAGAAAACATTTTAAAACCATTAGATGACTTTTCAGGATTGCTTTTTTTTTTTTTTTTTTTTTTTTTTGTCTGTTACTATTATTTCTTTGAACAAAGCAATACCCTCTGTATTTGTTACTGAGTTAGCAATTTTCCCCCACTTAGAAAGCCTAGAAAAGTTCGGTTTCATTAGGAAAGAATTTGGTTAAGTTGCTGAAGCAGGTAGATGTGGAAGTGGAAGAAAGGAGGCAATTTGGATACAGGCTGTAGTTAATCCTGCACTGAACTGCATTTTCAAGTGGCTTTGGGAAAAGTTTCATCAAAGTTTTAATAACCAAGAGAGAATTAGAGTATTAAATATTCCAGTTACTGATTTTCTGTGGTCAAGAAAGAAGACATTAGCTTGTTAGACACAACTTCATCAACAACTTATTCTAATTGCAAGATTGCAAATATTAAGTAGGTTCATATGGTAAACAGGTAGTATGTATTAAAACTAAATTAGTTTTCAACTGTAGAAGAATATCATTATCCTGTAGTATGCAAAACTATATTGGAAATCCACTTTTAAAAGGTTCTGAAAGCAAAAACACTTACTTCTTCCATCTTCTTAGCCTAGCATTTCTTCCATCAATGCCTTGGGTAAACCCAGCAATTTCTAGGAATTTTGTGTGAATTGCATGATGACAAAAGCAGAATTTAGTCCAAAACCATATGGAGTAGTAGAGATAAATCTCTTGACTCTTTTCTGAGATGCTTAGTTATTATTAAGCCCTATACTGAGACATACACAATTGTGAAGATATTAATCAGAGTTTACTCTGCAGAGGAAAAGTCAACAGGATGTTTAACTCTTGATTTATATACAAGCTTTAAGAATTTCACCTGTGTAATTCTGCACAGTCAGTAGCTTATTTCTTCTAATTAAAACTTTATTTCAGCTCTCAGTGATCCTGATTTTCCTCTGACTAACAGCAAGTTTATTAATATAGCTCTCATCAATCAAGTGGTGTTAGTGTCTTAATGAAATTAATGTAAGAAAAAGCAAAATCAAAGCCATTGACTTTATACAATAGTTTTGCCAGTCTGTCCACAGACAAACAATGTTTACTGAATACAGAATGCTGGGCAGGGTAGGGCAAAGAAGGAATTTTTTTCCTGTTAGAGACCTCTTTTGAAGGTTTAATTGACAAGATCATGAAAAAAGGAAATAATTTGCTCAGTAAGCAAAATCAGACTGTAAGTCTAACTACAAGGACTAATCATCTTTGTCCCTTTCATATGTACTACAATCTGGAAGTTCAAATGCATATTAACATAAAATATTCTGTTGCACTCAGCATTTTCTTACAGGCATCAAAGTGTACACTTTATTGACATAACAAAAATTTTCGATTGTTTTTTACGCTAACTCTTTATTGTCTCTACCATTCACCAATCAGAAGCCTAGGACAGGTCACGGACTACTCGTTTGGTCACTGTTAAACAAGTTACGAATAAGTCAAGTAAAATCTGAAGTTGTAATGTGCCGGGTAAGAACAAATGTTGGTTGTTTTTTACAAAAAACAGATATACTAGACTATGACCTATGTAATCCTTCCTGATTCTTTTCAGCACATATAAAATAAATATAGAATTTTCATTACATGGATAGATTTAACTGCTTTAATCAAATATATAGGGTTGAGGCTGCAGTTTGAAAGTGACTGAAAGCATGGAAGAAGCAGCAGGGTAAACAATATCTAACATGCATGTTTGAAAAACAATAAGTGGTCCATAGAAAGTTATCTAGAAATTGCTAATCTTAACATCAACTACCTGTGGCTTTTTAAAAGCAGCAACAATGGAATAAGAAAAGGAACTAAGGCATGACAGACAGTAGGAATATTTCATACCTAAGGTAAAATTAATTTTGAACTCCAAACAGTAAGTGAAGAAGCTTCAGATACACGAAACCATTTTAATAATTATAAGAATATAGTTTTTATATTACATATACCGAGAATAAAGTATTGGCATGACTTATCCTGCCAATAAAGATGAAGAAGAATGATCAGGAAACTGAGAGAATTTGATGAAGAATTGAATATAGTGAAATCTCCAGCAGGCAGGACATGTAGTTAAATAAATGAAGGAACAATTAAGTGCCTATTGGAAGATCAAAGGACAACATTCAGTAAGACATAAGAACTCTTTCTGTGATTTGCTATTACTGTGAAAAAATGATCCCTGAAAAATACAGGACAACATGGAATGATCTCTGAGAGACAAAGAAAACTCCTTAGACTGATGGCAGCTCTCAATTTCTGTGATTTTAAATGCAAAGCAATGTCTGCTTCATGATTCCAATGAATCATTTACAATCGATCCAAATGTTTTCCTACAGCATTGCTATCTAACTTTTCATAATCTCTGTATTTACACAGAAGTAAAACTTTTTTAATTCATGCTTCTTATTTGACCAACTTAGAGTATTATATCCCTTCATTCATTGTATAAAATAGAACAAGTAGAAGTATTGGCATAAAAGATGAACTATAAACTTATTTCTGATTTTTCAGACTAGTAGTAGCTCAGTCAATAGATTGTGCCTGCTGATTATTTGATGATCCCGCCTCTAAACCGTATAGATGTATAAAAAACCTTTTTGCAATATCTTGTAGATTTTTCAAATTGCTGATTTTATAGCTAAGTAGTACACACAGGTTCATGTAATATTGTGGAGACTGGAAATATAGTTCTTTAACTGTGTTTTCTATGCATTATTTCATTTTCATGACTTTTGTAAATTGTCATCAAAATATATAAAATTGTAGCTGCTTTTCTCTCCTTAAAATGTGCACATAAATTAGGTATGAAAGTTCTGTCAAGTCAACAAGAAAATCTTTTTCACCTGCTGTCTGATCCCTCTTAGTCATCAAGAAGCATTGTATAAAGTAGTTCAGTAAGGAGATTTTCAGCACCAAGCTACCAATGAGAATGGTTGGATTTTAACTATATTTGAGAAACTGGAAGGCTGGACTCTTCTGTTTATCTGAACTCTGCTCATTCTAAGTTAGAGCTCCCTGAGCCAGTGAATGCAACTTTATAGCATTTAAGAAAAACTATGAAAACCAAAACCAGACAAACCAGAACTCTGTTCCATATCTGTTACTGCAGATGCGCAGAAACAAACTCTTCCACCTGCACATCATCTTACAATTCTCTCATGTAATTCCTGCCAGTCAGCTCAATTGCTGTTTCTATAGCCAGCATTAGATTATGATCAAGAATGTATTGATGACCCTATGTTAATGTGGAAAGCTGACATTAAAAGCTATTAATGCAAGCTAGTTAGTAAGTATGAATGGTGTATAGAATAAGGACTAAGAGAGAATTTAACTTCCTCACGGCAAAATGATATTACAGGTGACAAGTGTAAGTACAACAAAACTGTGAAAGAGAAAACATTTTAGTTGGTCTAATTCTTTATGATAACCAGGCTTCATTCCTCCCAGTAGAAAGAAGTCTATTCATACCCTCTAGAATTTTTCATAACCTACTCATAGAAGGCTGCACAATTGACTATGTAAAATTCTGCTTTATCAGCTGTTAAAAATAATCAAACAAAAAAATGTGTATCTTATACCTATTTGACCATAATGATCAAAAGTCTTTCTGCCAAAGGCAGACCATTTTAACTTCTAGTAAGCTCAGCAGTTTTATATGATTCATCTGTTCCCTGCACAAGAATGGAACAAGAAGGTTGCTGTGATATTTGCTGTACAACAGCAGCATTCCTTCTGCACTGTTCCCTGGCAGATGCCATATTTTGCTTTCCTATGTTCACACATACAATTCATTTCACAGACACTCAAAATGCGTGTTGCAACAAAATTAACAACAAAGCAT
The DNA here is from genome assembly GCA_013399895.1 of Serilophus lunatus. Taxonomy (NCBI): domain Eukaryota; kingdom Metazoa; phylum Chordata; class Aves; order Passeriformes; family Eurylaimidae; genus Serilophus; species Serilophus lunatus. Next base: position 593,829 of record VXBA01001957.1, on the reverse strand, counting down.
TTTCTCAGCATAACTATCCAAAACTAAAAAAACATACAAACATTTATGGTACAAATGGTTTTTTTTTTTTTTTTGTGTGAGAGTTTCCTAATTATTGGGCAGTAATAGAAGTAGTCTAATTATTAGGCTACTCTCCAAAAGGGAGTACACTCCCCTTTTGAATGCAAATACTTTTGCGGACAAAACTTCAAGACAGACGGAAGGAAACAAAGCAATGCTGCCTCATAAATAAGGGGGTGGTGTGTTTTCCGTGTTTCTTGACAGAATAAGAATATTTATATCTTCTTTTTCAATCCACCGTTTCATGTTTTTGTACCTTTTACTCAATGAAACATGCAATGAAGGATTTCATGTAGTTGCAATATAAATTATAAATTTTGAAAAATGATTGTGCTAATATTTAGGTGCGTGATGCTTTTAAACACTACCGACAAAAATGATACCAAATTTAAAAAAACCTCACACTTACCTGATGAGATGTCTATCCGGTTCTTCTTCACTTGGCTGACATTGATATGGATGCTGACTTTGCCTTCATTTATGTCAATTTCAACGTTTCCCAGGTCATCTGCAAAGTTGCTGAAGACAAGAAGTCCATTTGGGTTCCAGGTTCGGAAAAGAAAACTGACTGAAAACAGATCCTGGCTTGGACGACCAGGAACCTCAAGGTAACTGGTGGCATTAAAAAAGACAGGTACTGTATGTGGCTCCACACAAGAAAAACTTAGATTTCCCTAAATAAAACACACACAAAAAAAGCACAAACATAAGCAAAATGGTAAGATTCCACTAGATTCATAGCTATCTCTAGAAAAATATTCTAGATTTCATTCCTCCTAGAGACTACTGTGATCATTACATGTTGCATATAAAAATTTGCTATTAATGTTATCATTATTTTTACTATTATACTGTTGCTAATGCTTCTTTTTTTTTCAACCAGTGGCCCCATTATATTTTGTGCTGCACAAAGGCAGTCTTCACACTGAAAAGTTGTATTCTAACTAAGACTTAGTTGAAAGCATTCATATTTTCAGTTCAAAGACAAAGAAATGAATAAACTTGAGCTTATCCGTGGTCATCACAGAAACCTATAGCAGAGCAGTAATTATAAAAATGCTTTCCAAATATCATTACATCCATATGTCAATCAATACAATACATGAGATTGGGAAAGAAGGATGATAACACCTCAGGAAGAGCCATTATGTGTTACCTCTGTTATGTTTTCTCCTGGATAATAATAGTTAAGTTACTACTTCAATTCATGAAGAAAGATTTGTAGTAGATGATCATGAACAATGTCTAATATTTGTAGTCAGTAAATAATTTTGTAAGGGAAGGTACGGCAGAGTTTTCACACTGTAAAATTTTACTCTTTAGAAAATTGACAAAAATACAGTCAACTATATTGATTTACAAGGCTTTAAAATGTATCTGTAAACAAGACTAGAATTAGGGCATGAATGTTTCCCTCTGGTTCTCATGTGATTTCTCGCAAAAGACCACAATGGTAGGATGTATTTCCATTATTTTTCCTTAGAAATTATAAGTAGTTTGTAGCAATCAATATGGAAACTTAACTTTTTAATGTATGAATGCAAATAAAAGATGAAAATTTCCTCTGCTGAAGAATTCCTATAGTATGTGGCAAAGTGGTTCCTGTCTGGTGATGAGGTTTTGTGCTGCAGTGTTGCAGGTGACTATTATGTAGCAATTTTAATTCTATTTGGGAAGGAAGAATTTTATCTCATGCAGTATGGAAATTATTACTATGATCAAGATAGCAACTCCTTTGATATTTATATGTACATATATTTGAACAACATTTTTGGAAGTACATAGAGAGGAGGCCCACTTAAGCACAACTCAGAATCCCAAGAGGAGTCACTCATCTTTATGGCATAACTATTTTTACATTCATTATTTCTTCTTGATATAAGCTTTTATGTCACAATTTTGTATTCATAGTATATAAATGCATCTGAAAGTTTATCTTAAGGGAAGCAAGAGAATTTGGAAGCAACTTTGTGTCTGAAAATGCATGGGAGAAAAGACCTGAGTAAGTTTTTTTTAAGTAATTCTTTTAAATTGTAAATGGGCTAGATGATATCAATAAGCAAGTTTTAGCACTCATTTGCCAATGTCCAAACCCTGTAGTGATTTAGCTTCCTATTTAGAATTCTGTGTAAAAAACAAATGAATAAAAATGTTTTCTTGAGCCCTCAGACAGGTGCTTCTATTATTCTTCATAACAGCCTCTATTTCCTACAGAATGTAAGAAGTTATATGCAATTTACCTATAAAGGCCAGTAGAATTAGTAATAACTAGACTATCAGGTTGGCAATTAAGGAACATTGATGTTTCCAGTAATCTGGAACTAGAGAAGAGATTTCATTAAACTGATCTCCTAGATTTGTTCTTAAACTTTTTAATAAAATCGCAGCATTACAAATCATGTTGTTTTCATTCATCCAAGATCAAAGGATAAAAAAAAATCAAAAGAATTATGAAAATAATTAGCTAAAACAAATAAAAAAAAGCTTTTAAATAACTCTGTGATGAGAGAAAGTACAGCTACTTTATGAGTAAATGTAAAAGACTTCTGTGCTAAAATGCTTGGCTTATCTGTGGTTTTTTATGGTTTTGGTTTGCTTTTTGTTTTGGTGGTTTGTGGTTTTTTTTGGTGAGGGGTCATTTAAGAGTTACCTGGAGATTTTCATTTTATGTATTCAGCAACTAAGAATTAACTCATAACATTTTTTAAAAGATGACATGTCATAGTTCAGTCACAGATAGCAACTAAGGATTGCACAGAGATCATTCTGTTAGACATTTTAAGAGTTTCTTTTGCTGGCTTGCTACCAAGAGGAACTAACAATTTCCTTGTTACAAGAAGGCTTTTATATCCAATTGACACTCTCTTGTCATCCTGATGCTTTGGATACCTGCATGTATAATACCTATTAATGTTAATGGCACTGAATGCACTCAAATCCTTTTTCACATCAGTGAATGCACTTACCATGAACAGCTTAAGTGCGTAAAAAAATTCCTTGAGGAAGTAACACATAATTCTAATTTTTCTGCTCGTTAGCATTTTCTCTACTGAACTATTCAGATTAATATGAACTGGATTATCGATTCCCTCTATGACTGTAGTTCACAAGATGTCTCCTCTTTTAAGTACAGCCCATTTTATATAGATTGCTCACTAGTTCTAGGTCAAGAGTTCAAATTAATCTGCAGCTTGTCTTTATAATAGACTCCCCATTTTTCAAAGAGAATGAGATCCTTTTCTATAGATTCAGAGTGACTTGCTGAACAGTTCTCTGGGCAATGACATCTGGAAGTCAAATATATACTGTGCATTAATATTGAAACTGTTGGTCTTATCAGAGAATTTTTGTCAAAATACATCACTAAAGAAAAGGTAAAAACAACTAAATTTGTGTATCTTGAGCTTTGTACCATAGTCTTTAAATTGTATGCCAAATTAGATTCATGTTTACTTCTCATAAATCAATTTTGCCTGTCCAAATTCAAATATTATCTCTTGTGTAAATACAACTGGATCTTAAATCCTTTCCCAATGAATAGCCCTATTGGCTGAATAGGTAGCTCCCAAAAGAGAGGCAATGAGTTTATTAAGACTACACTCCCTGTTAAATTAGTATGGTTTGTACAATACAGGCAATGTACTGCATACTAATGCTTTTCATGTTATTTTGGGTTTTTTTTTTCAAAATATCTTATTACACATTTTTGAGCTTAATGTAAGGCTTTGTTAATATAAATATTTTAAATCAAACATTCATCTTAAGTTAGTATGTGATTGCACTTAGTAATACATGGCATAGGAGATGTAAGGATGGAGAACAGCAAATACAATTCTTCTCAGCATTTTTCAGTTACAGAATTTAAAATTGGAGAGACAGTTCTGTGGAAAGTAAATACAATTAGCTTTCACATTGCTTGCCTTTAACATACTTTTGAGTAGAAAAATGTGATAAAGTGACTAAATTCCTAAAATCAAATTTCTCTGTACTTCTTGGTAGCTGCATATCCTAGTCTTTTCTCAGTACTGGTGTGAGGGTCAATATTACTCATTTTATGCAAGGTAATGAATATCCTAGAAAACTTGTTATACTTTAGTAGAAAACATAGAACAGGTGGACTTGAAGGCTGTTCAGTAGCATGTTCCTTGTTTCTGTTTCAGTCCTGAGTCAAGCTTTATACAAAGGTTTGCATTTACTCTGCAGTCAGTCACTGCCAACTCTTGTTTGCAGCTTAATTCAGGAGAAAAGCAGACATCTAACATTCTGTCTCAGCTGTCCCTTTTCTCCACGACTCTCTCTTTTGACTTATTTATGAGAACAAGCGAGACTTCACTAACAACAATAACTGTTTAAGACCATCCCTCTGTTTCATTCTTCCTAAAGAGTTGTTGTCATTTTAAATATCACAAAAACCCCACAAACTTTTCATTGCCTTATTCTTGCTCTCTAATTATAAAACAAATATATTACTGAAGTCAGTGTTGGATTTTATTTTGAAATTAAAATACATTTAATTTGTCTTTTCATTCTTATACTTCAATAAATGTAAAAGAAGTTTGGTGGCATTTTTTACTCATAACATGTATGTATATGAGAATTATTTTTTTGATTTAATTTTGTTCAGAGGTGAATCAAGATGATATAATTTCTAATTCTCTGGGCCTCCTCATTCTGTAAAATTAGCTTGTCAAGTCCTTTTCACTGTGACTTCTGAAGTTCAACTATCTTCATCTAGGAATGTTTCTTCTGTCTCCTACCCCCGTAGAATCCTTCTTTACTCTGAATTATTTGCTCCCTTATAATACTTCTCATCACCACACAGATTACTTTGCTTGTGTTCAGCCTTATTACATTTTGTCTGTCTTGCCTTTTCAGACAATACATTGTTTGGGGCAGGGTATGTCTGCTGTCAAATGTTTGTACAGAATGTCCTACAATGGAGCTTTGATCCTTGTTGGATTCCTTAAGTATCTTGATCATAACGATGCTTAACAACTATAGTAGTTTCAAACAAGTCTATTTCTCCTGCTAAATCAGGTTAAAAAACTAGAGGAAAAAAGTGTTTTGTAAAAAGTATAAAAAATCATGTTGATTTAGAGTAAAATTGGTTTTGCTTTCGAAGAGCTGAAGTAATTTAAATAATTCTACAGAAAATAAAGGCCACTTCTATTTATAGCCATTCTCAGAATTGGAAATCAACAAAATTAACAAATTAAACTAGTATCCCATAGCCTCTTATGTAGCACTAATATTGCCATAGCTTCTTTTGGGGATTTTACTTTCATGTTAAAAGTAACTGAATTTTAAAAGCAAAGAAACAAAGAAAGAGACAAACAAACAAAAATAAGAATGGTGATTTTTCAGAGACTTTACAGGTCTGCTAGCTATGTCACACTTTTGAAATATTAGGATTTAAAAGGATAGGATTTGCACTTCAGGAACTTCTTAAGTAACACTTCTTTTCAGAAAGAAGCTTTAAAATTATGTCCTGCTAACTTGCAGTGCATTTGACAGTGCAAGATGGAAAGATTGTTCCTGTACAAAGATCTTTTTCTAAATCAGGCATCAATCTTGGAAATCATGGTTACATTACAGCTGAAAATGGCCTGCAGGAAGTAAAGCACAGGCAGTTTTGAAAAAAAGGAAAAATAAATGTCGAAGATACGGGAGTTCATGAGAATGGGTTGAAAAAATCCTAGAAGTGGAGTCTTACTGCATGGCACACGTATCACGCACTTTGACAATACTGAAGAAATTTATGTATAGAAAATGTTCTAGATATCAGGTGTATTACTGAGTTTGTATAGGCAAATATCACATATTCAAGATCGTCCTTTGTATTACCTTGAACATTTAGCCATAATGTTCATACGACCAGATGGAACTTCAATTTTACAATCCAAGAAGTAATTAAATGGTAGACAATCCTTTGCATGACATCATCACTGCATAAGTATTGCTTTACTATTTATTTCGTCAAGAGAAATGCAATAGTGCCACTATTGTTAGCAGGACTTCGTGAACGCTGTAAGTTTGTACAGAAGAACTCTTTGAAAGTTATTTAATCCATTTCAAACTCATGGCAATAATACATTTATTTCTTACCCACATTGCCTTATATGCCAGCAAGCAGTTTCAGGGACATTTAGAGCCTTAAAAACACAGTAATTAAAGCACATAGTTTCTTAGTCACCCTGCCCATAAAGCCACGAGTCTGAACATTAAAGCAAATATGAACAGTTAAACAAGATCAAAAATAGAAAAAATATTAATAATAAGCTCTGCAATGTTAATAAGTGAAATAATGATTTTAAAGTCTAATATCTTGAGGCTTTTCAGACTGACCAGAAAAGCCCATAGACGCATTCTCTTCCAAAGACTTTTGCAGTCCAGCTAGCTCAGAAGGAATGGAATATACCAGGAATTGAAGCTACAAGAAAGCTGCAATTAATTTAATAATAGATTTTGTCTGCACTGGTTTGGGGACTACTATAATTTGAGAAGAAAAGAAAGAAGCACTTAGGGGTCCAGTTGATATTCTTTTAAAAAGTAGTTATCTGATATTAAGTGTTAATTTTGGAAAGATGAAACAAGACCCCAGAAGTAAAATGATCAGATGTTATAATAATAATTAAAAAAGACATAAATGTATATACAATAAGATCATTTGGCTTGTGGTAAAATTTGTTTTGTGTTCTATATTATTTCAGTATATCAGAATGATATCAGCTACACACAGTCACAAACTTTTTGGTCTTCTTTAAGAGAAGCAGAAGTGTAGATGACCATTAAATTATGCTCTCACCACATTTGAAGGTTCCAATTTCTTCCTCTTGGCAAGGTCAGTGATATTATTGCCATTGTAGTTGATGCTCTCCATGCAGCCTTTGAAATTTTTCCTACTGTTAGAACTTGGCTTCCCAGAAAAAGGCATGCCTCCAAAGGTTATCTTTGAATGAAACAGAAAATGGTATATAGTTACTGGAAGACACAGAATTTTAAATCCATTTGCCATAGATATATTTGTTTTCTTTGAACACTCGAACATGGTAAATGAGAGAGCTGGCTACACTGTTTACAGAAAAAGGGTGTATCAAATAAGCACTGCAAAAGCAGAAGAAAATCTAATGAATTGTGATTGCAAATCTTTATGGTACTAAATCCCAAGTAGTATTACAATTATCCAAATATTGAACAGACGCATATCATAGTTGTTCATATATGGAGTGCTCTTCTGATTGCTATCAAATAATAAGCATTTCAAATAAAGAAATTGGAATAAATGTTCCACACCAGTCTTTTTTTCTAAACAAAAGTAGACATGAAATTAGCCAGATAGTCTGATTCAGATCATTTATTCAGCTCTAACCATGTGCCAGAGCTCAGACTACAGCACAGCAGCGGCGAGTTCCAATATGGTACCTTATTTTCTCTTAATGCTTATATATCTACTTATCTAAAAGAATTTACAGAATCATAGTTAAAGATAGTATTCCTTGTTAGACAGAAGGATCTTCTACTTCCAAGAACATGCTTTTATGAAGTAGTTACACTCAATGAGGAGTTACCACATGACTTAATCTTACTAGGGATAAACTTATTATATGCAATATATTTGTTGTACAAACATGCTACATATGTATTTATATGTATGTCTGTGTATATACATGTATATATATAGGCACAAATTGCCCAACCCTGTCTTATGGTATTCAGCTCATTTAAGCTCACTCATTTGAAAATCTTTTAATAAAATCTATTTATATGAATTTTCAGTAGCTCAATTCAGATCTCCAATGCTCAAAAAGTAATAGAAGTAATGGTAAATTTTCTCATTGTTTTCTTATTATAACTGCTAGAAAAGAATGCATTCATAAAGATTTGTTGAAATATAAGTAAATATTTGATTCAGTAACACAATCATAAGTATTTTTTCAAACATTCATATATTCTTGATAGAAAGGTTATAAAAATATCAATACAGAAGTTAATTCAAACTTTTTTGCATTCCATTATTTGGATTCCTTCTCACTGCTTAAAAAGTTGTAAGGTGGAAATTACATACGTGGCTCAGCCAACCACGTTAATTCTCATTAGAAACAGTAGAGTGTAAGAAAGTTTGCAATAACCAATGTTCTGTACTTCGTGTAACAATTTAGAGGAACTGAAGACGTTTGTAATAGCAGAAGCCAGAAACAACAAACCCACATTTAATTACTACAATAGTTATCTGCATTAACCTGGCTGATTAAACATTTTTTCATACAACTTTACTTACTCTTTATTGCTTCTTTATAAAAAAGTTACTGATACCATATTTGTGAAAGTGCATGTGAGTATCCACCTACCTAAGACAAGACTCATCAAGGTCCATATTAGTGAAAAGGTTTTAATCTGCTTTGTTTGCTAAAAATAAATATTGCCACCACAGAATAAGGCTTTCTGATTCCTGAATGGAGTAACAGACTATATGATACTTTTTTTTAAAATCTAGTTCCTTAGAGCAGTTGCTTTTAGAGATTTTAAAGGTCATGTATGGTTAGCTTACTGGATAACACAGACCTTCTGCTTTAAAACAGAGGGCTAAGATGACTGTTACCCCAGATGGGATTTGGTAGGTTATTGAAGAGAAACATAATTTACATTTAAGAGAGAACACTGTTAGAAGGAAATTTTCAGGAAATGTAAGGGGAAAAATAATTAAAACAAAGGTATAATCCAGTACCAAAACACTTTAAATTATATTAACATTTTTTCTTATTGGATTTATCTTTATAAAGCAAATTTGAATGAAAAGAAAGAAGTTTCACTGTCTACCTCATAATCCAGATCCAAGTAATCAAATTCTCCATTGGTTCTGAAGTGCTGCATGTGTCTGTCAAGGGTGAGATTGATGTTTCTCCCATGGCGCTCTATGAAAATGGAGTGCCAGTGGTGATCGTCCAAGAGGCTGCCTGTCATCACAGATGTGTGACCATAAATGGACCCAAGCTGATTGCTGCCTGAGAACAGAAACAATAGCAATTCTCACCTCATACCAGTTTGACAAATACAAATAGCTGGGCCAAATACAGCAAGCATAAGATCACCGAAATGCATAAATGTATTAGATGAGTAAAACCATAATAGGTATTATTTGGAGGCAAAGCAGAGAAGCAATATCAACTTCCAGTTGAAAAGTTGTTTTCAACTATGGATTTTCAGTGTTTTTAATCCTACTCTAGAGAAAAGCTCTTACCTCTGGGACATTTCCTGAACTGCATTGGAACTATGCTGATTTATGACTGTTGAGGAGGACATGGAGCCTGATAACAGACTTTGGCAACAACAAGGCTTTTCAGTCCTAGTTCTATGTTTTGTGGCCTCTGCCAGTATCATATAACAGCAAGCAGATAGCAGAAGGCTCGATGCAGACTGAGCTTACAGCTGCAAAAAACATCTTTTGCTTATACAGCTTATTTCGATCTCTCTTCCTGCAGCAATCTCCCTATTCTGGAAGTGAAAGTACTAGTAAGAGAACAGTTTTGCAATTCTCTGCTGTGTTATCCGTGGGGGTTTGCCAGTGCAGCTGTGCTAGTTAGAGATCACATCTCACTGCCATCTGACTGACATAGCTAAGCCAGCAAAGGTTGATAGCATGGATCTCAACTGAAGCAGCAAATGACTAATTCAGCAGTAAGTGTAAAAAATTGCTGCATTGCTCAATAACTCAAGGGAATCTTCCATGTTCTGAATGCATGAGGACCTAAAGCATTTTTGAGGCTGATAATTTCTTATCAGTGCGTATACCTGCAAATCACACATTAATGTTTGTGCATGTTGATAATACCTTCTGGCAAATCACACTTCCATGGTTTAAGACATTACTTCCCTACAAATCATCATACTCCCTTTATGCTGAAGGCCACTGATCCTGTTGGTTAAGAGAAAATAAAATAGCATGCATGTTGTTAAGCCTCAGTTGCTTCAATGCAAAGTCAAAGCCAGTACAAAGCAAAATCAAAGTCCACCTCTATCTCCTTTCCCCACTCTCTGTTTTTTGAAACTAAGTTACTGGATCTCACCGGGCGAGATGTACATCTTTTTCTACTATCTCTGGTGCAAAGAATATACTCTCAGATGGAGGAAGAATAATACCATAAAGCATTGTGTTTATTGAGCGTGTGTCACAGGGCCTAGTCCCATTTATCAGCCTAGTGATTTAAGAACATCCTCACCAAACACAAATATGGAAACGATAATAGCTTATGAAGACAGGCTGAACTGAAGAATAGAGAGGAACTGAAAATGATTGTGCTATTACTACAACTAAAATTGTAAAAAAAAAATACCATAGGAAGATATATTTTTCTCCTCCTTATCTTGATCAACCAATCATCTTCATGTTAATCTTTATAAGGAGAAAATGCTAGTGAAAATAAGTACTATTCAAGGTAAATAATGAATGGAACAATTTACTCTTCTCTAGTCTGTAAGAGAACTAAGAAAAGTTGCATGAAATCTTTTTCTAACATGATTTTGTTTGAAGGGAAAAAATACCTGAAACCAGACAAATGTGAGTATTTTTCCTAATAAATGTACTTTATAATTCCAGTCCCTCACGAACTGTAGTCCTTCACTGGGAGGGAAAAAGGATGAGGGAACTAGAACAAAATATTAACAACATTTTCAGCAAATTATCTGATTAAATGATGTGGCTTACCGTATTACTGTGGGAAAGAGGATAAAATGTTTGACCAAAAATTTTTCTGGGAGAATTAAAACTACGACAAGACTAAACATTCAAAGCATACCTAAATTTAAATTTAAAACAAGTTTGGCTTTCTTCAGTTCCAAGGTGATATAGTCTCCTTGCTGCCCTTCTCCGTGGAAGATTACACCTTCACTTTCAGAGGTTTTAAATTTCAGAGAGATGACATCTTTTAGTGTTTTCATTTTCTTGTTCCTGAATCTGTATGGCAACACTACATGGCCATCAAAATTGATAACATCAGCCCCTAAAGGAAAAAACAAATAACATTGTAGATGAGTGATTATATATTCCTGTGGCCACTGGAAAAAACATATTCATGTTCATATTCAGATTGTAGCTGAACAGAATAAAAAAATGTGCAAGTGTGATATGCATTGTAAATACATTTTCTTGAATATAATTTAATACTATAAAAAGTAGGAATCAGGCAGAACATAAATTAAATTCACAGAACATAAAAAAACCCAGATTTGGGAAGACAAATGCTACAGTTGTATGCAAAAACTTTTGGTTTCTTTCAAATACAGTTCCTGCCATGCACACTTTCTAATTATAGTTGAAAATTAAAGAAAAAGTTCTCCATGGTCATTAATAATTTATTTGATACCTCTTTAAAATTCAGTATAGTTATCTGTAAGTACTGTAAACAGCAAAATGTGAGCCCAAACAAATTGTCTGGCAATTTTAGACTGTATGTAAAACATAGACACAAGCCTCGTCTAGAACAAATTTCCACATTTTTCTGAAAGCTAGATCCACAGTAAAAACAGCCGCAGAACTTGACTCCTTTCAGCAGATATATTTTTACAAAGTATGGAATGTTGTAATTTAAGCTGAGCTCAGCAAAATATTCAAAACAGATACTTATCTAAAAATTCATACAGATTTGTGTAAGAAATGCCCTTTGTAAATTGCTCACTAATGATCAATCACCAGTGTCTTAGCTATGATTTATATGAGCATTTTATCCTTACATTCATAACTATCAATTTAAATAATCATTAAGATACTTAAATATGAATTAATAAAAAATATTTGCTTTTTAAAAAAATAATTTCCACTATATTCTTCAAAAACATTAACACGTTTATCAACATTCCATATTCATGGCTGTCATTTCACATTCTCAATCAAAAAAAGATGACATTTTTAAATATATTCTTCAGCTACATCTGATTTTTGCCTACTTCTGTGTGCTCTTCTCCAATGACTGTAAGTTTTTAAAATTCCTAATTTGTTTTCACTATTATGGTGGGAATTAATTTAAATCTTTCAGCCCCTTGCAAAAACACAGACAAACACATTTCTGTTGTGTAATTAACAAAGAATAATATTTAAGACTCCATTAAAACACTACATATGCTGTGCCTAACTGCATGTATTTCAATTTGAATTTATATGGCCAAATCTTCCTAAATCTGCAAAGACTTCTGATAAAATAATAAACTTGGAACCCCTTATTGCTTATACCACCTGAATGGTGAAGTTTTATTCAGAACATAAAACAGCAGTGTTACAAATTGATTGCAATAGCCTATAATTATTACTATACAATATATATCTCAATTTCTTGAAGAATGCAACCATATATATTAGAAATGCCACTTTTCTTTATTAAACATACATTACAATATACATTTCCTAAATAAATACGTATTAAGCTCTAAGTGCAACTGAAACTCTCAATCTCATCTGGTTATTCTGAATGACCAATTCCAGAATGTGAATCAGCTCAAAATTAATTATCAAATTGGTATGATGTATTTGTGGTTCAATAAATCCACCTAAAAGTTATCAATATGAAGGAAGACACATTTTTTCGGGTATAGTGGCAGATGCATTCAGAAGCAACAATACGTGATTTTTGAGGTGCAGTTATCTTGCATATGCTCATGACTCAAATAAGTCTGTTACTTCTTGGAACTATTACATTTTTCAAGAAACATAGAAAATAGTTAAAAAAATATTATAACACAGAAAATGGTTAAATAGTATTGTAACAAAGATTATATCAATGTGTTCGTTTTGCTTGTTTTACAAGATATCAAGAGATCCAAGAAATTAACTGTTGGGTTGTATTTTCAGGGAAATAACTTTTAGAAATACAGGAAATCTGTTTATAGGGAAAGTAGCTGCATTAGAATAACTCTTTTATCACAAAAATCACACTTTTATGTAAAGCATATTTGCTACAGAGATCATTCTTGTTTGAATGTACATATAACTGCCTTGCACAAATGCTGAAAATCAAAGAAAATTGATGGACATTACAGCTTAAATTCATACCAAATATACATCAAAAAAATGTGATTCCACATACATTGTCAAAGATTGTCTTTCATTAAAATCTGTTATATTTACTTTCTGATGGTTATAAGAACTCCTATATGGGCAATAATATCTTTCCCTTAAGGCCAGCTGGTACCACTTCGTAATATCTGCAAAAACCACATTAAAAGTCAAGCATTTGATCATGAGCTGATCAGGACAATAACTTGACTTCTGTGGGTTTGTGGATTCATAACATGATGTCCATGAAAAGGCAAGTATCACTTCTGTACCTATGTCATAGTTGCAGTTACACGTGTGTTCTTCACACCATTCACCAAAGGAAATTTGTATTACCCACTTTAACAAAGCTGAATAAAAGTGATATATTTTTATAGAACCTGTCCCTGAATTCCACGTTTTGAAAATCATCTAATGAAACAAAGAAAGAGCAGTAACCTTTGATTAAGAATCTTTTTTTTTTTTTTTTTTTTTTTTTTTTATAATGCAGAGCTTTGCTAGTAACATGCAAATTGGTCTGCATGATAATTCAATCACCTAAAGATTATATGGCAATTACGTTTAAGAGTTATCATGTGCAGACTGTAGTAATGACTTGTATTACTTCTACGATGACACTCAGCTATTTAATATCATGATAATTACCATGGTGCAGAATGGTACTTAGACAGTAAACCATAGAATTCCTATAATTGCAATGTAAATATATAATTTTTCTCATCCTTAGGCACTCAACTATCAGTATTAGTAGGAAAGAGACCAAAGCCATCACACAAAGTATGTTCTTCAGTGAAGTCTGACCATTCTCAGAGGTTACTACTGCAATGGAGAAGACATTTTTAAGAAAAGATAAATTGAAAAAAAAAGAGAGAAAGAGAAGAAAAATAAGAGAAATAGCAGAAGAGAAAATGGGATTTTTTTTTTTTTTGTTTAATTACATGTAAATAGAAAGTAGAGATTGGATTACTTACTTTCAATTTGATTTCTGCCATACTGGGTTGGCTACTATATGGGTGGATTAGAAAACACGGCTGAAACAGTAAAAATATAACACTTCCAGCTGGCTAGAGAGATATGTTAGGCCTTATCCCAGTACATGCCTGAGATGCCATATTAAAACCATTTCATTAGTTAATGGCATCATCAATTTTTCTCTAAAAATTAATAAAGTCAGAAAGCTTTGCAAAGATTGACAGGAATTTGGATGACAAATGTGACCCCATTTCTAAATCTCAAAATAAATCACCAGTCACAGGTCTTCATATTTATGCTTTTGTCCTGTACATTTGGCTACATGCAGGATTTGGTAAAATTTGATCAGGGAACCAAATCTATATGAAGATACTTTATTTGAGTTTCCAAAATAATTTATTAATTAACTATGAATTAACAGCCGCAAATCAGACTCCAGCCCCAGAACTCTATTTTCTCCATTTCTGGTGAAAGAAATACATCCATACTCAATGTCAACACAAGAATGAAGAAGTGCTCATTCACAAAGACTCAATACTGAGACTTCTGCATAGCTACCTAGCTGCTTTGATCAAGGTATTGCCTGGAGTTACTAAAAAATCCCTTCTATCTGACACAGTAAAATAACAGTGATCCGACCAAAGCAGAACAGCAAAGTGCTTTCCAGAAGAATGTTTATCATAGACTGAACAAAAAACAGCAATATGTTTCCCAACCTAAATTGCGAATTTAACATGTACATATATTTTTAAACTGCTACTGATCTCTGCATGATTGACTGTACAAAGCCTGTACAGAATATTTCACTGGGATTAAAGATACAAAATTTCTGTGCTGACACACAGTGACCCTAGGTGACATTTTATCAGTCCATCATCTCTTGTCCATTATTTCACGCTTAAATCTTCTATTTAGAATAAATGAGTTTTAGGAAAAAAGATCTTCACTTGTAGCATTCTTTTCTTAGCCCATAATGTGAATCCCACATCTGTTGCAGTACTAGTGTAACAGATGGCTTTAACCATACACTGAGTATCTTTCATGTGCAAATATCAGAGATGAACTGAAGCGTCTCTGACTGGGCCAAAGTATTCCACATCTGTAGGTTCACTTGTTGTAGCTATTAGTCATGGGTACTAAAATATCATTGCGAGAAATATAAGCACATAAATAGTGACTGCCAAAAAAAAATCTAATAAAGCAAGGGATAAGGCTCAAAATAATTCCAAAACCTTATCAAACCTTATATTGTTATAATTCACAAAAAACCTACATATCCAGAAACTACTTCAGAAAACCTTAAACTAGTTTTTAGGTAGCTCCATATATTGTCAACATGACAGCATGTTGGATTTGCCACTGGAACATTTCCAGCTCGAGCCTCAGTGGAACTAAGTTAGCAGAGCTCATGTTAGAGATGCATTGCTACATTTCATTGCACCAAAAAAAATGAGGAAGCCATGGCCCAGCACAGCAGTCAAAAGACTGTCTTCTCTTTTATGTTTTCTTACAGTGAGGCAGAGAGCCAAAGGTACTATGTCTGAACACTGCCTTCAGGCACTACAGCCCAGCTGTAAGGACATGCGTAACTCAGTGGCTTGAATTCTGCTACAGCAAAACAGACACTGCCTTTACTCTCTTTTTAAAAAGGCAATGCATTTGCCACAAAGGCAAAAAACCCAAACCAAAGCAAAACCCACAACAAAATCCCCCAGTGCAGATACAGATGTATCTTGCATATAAAATAAAGACTGCTTCTTCATATTCTAGAAGTGTATGTTGGAGGAACATTCATCTTAAGTTTCTGTTGCCTGCTTTGCTTCCACTGCAATGAATCTGGATCCTGTCGTTATCTGTCAGGTGCTGTCAATGCTTGAAAGAGAAAAAAATACCTTTGCTAGAAGGTGTGAAACTTATTCCTTGCTTTTCTTTACATTAAGTACAATCTATATAAGGCAATGCAGTGTCGAAGTAGCAAAGAGTGTTTTATCAAAGCATATTTTTAACTCAATTCTTGGGTAAAAGACAGAAACTTTAATCTTGCATTTTATATACCTGCCAGAAACTCTGAAAATAAATCTGTGAGGAATCATTCCCTAAGGTGGTGAGAATGTTTTGCCAAGTTCTGAGTGCTATATCCACTGAAGACATACCCACAGCTCTTGGTACTTTTCGATTTTTTTCTGAATTTCAAAGCACAGGCATTTTTTGCTAGTATTACCTTCACTGTTATTATAATACTGTGTATTATTACTCACCATTTTGCTAGCCTTTGTGCAAAAACCTGTAAACATGTGGTTCTTTATCGTAATTTTCTGTCTAATAAGAAAGAAATGCAACAAGTGAAATGAAAAAGCTGTGAAAGAAAATTAAAAAGGAAGCAAAATAATACAAAGTAATGTAATCACTGTGACTGAAAGTCGTTCTGTTTCCCCATGTGTGTGCATGTTTGTCCTCCCCTAACTTTTTTTTTTCCCCAAGTAGGAAAATTAGGTTCTTTCTGTAGCTATTAAACTAAATTTTTACCCAAGCTAATTGTTGCTTAAGACCATAATTTTTTGATGTGTACATACCAGTGCAGTAAGGAGCAACTACAACTAACTTCTGCGTCAGTTACAGAATACACAGAACAAAACACTAAAAAATTTCAAAGGAAGTAAGACTTATGAACTTAGATTAGGCCCCCAAATACACAGCAAAATTATTGCCTCAAGGATGTATGTAATTAGGATGGTTTTTCTTAACACTATGCACTTAACATCATGGTTGATAATTTTTTTCCTAGATCTAATGGAATATGAGATTTTTGAGTAAATTTTTCTTTCATTAATTCTTCAAATTTAAAAAAGACAATTTCATTTAAAAACTAAATAGGAACATTTATAAATATGTTATGCTTGTACTATAAATATGATAAATGACAAAATGAAGATATTTATAGTATAATTTACAATTCAGTTTTAAGCTTATGCGTCCTAACTGCAGTCTACAAAGCAGACTGTATTGAATTTTATGCTCCTCTAAAGGACTTCCAACAGTGACAGAAAGAACTGAGGTAAGACTGAAACCCAAGATAATCTTGACCTCCAACTAAAAATTCTTTCCATATTATTTTACTCCTTTTGACTTCTGAAAATCAATTACAATGCATGCTATGAGATACAGTCTATTTGAAGAAGTCTACTCCTAGTGAAGATAGAAGCCTGAGCACCACAAAAAATACAGTTTTCATAGCAATGTGTTTCTCTGGCTAACTTCAATTATTTAATGTCTTGAACAATGAGGTTGTTCTTTTTTTAAAACAGAAAATCTCTGATCACACATGTATATTGTAGTGATATTTTATAAACGAGGTTTTTTAACATAAATATTTTGTCCTCAGAATGTTACTGATCTTACTGTTGATGCACACTTCTCTTTAAGATAATTTTATTAAATAGATAAAATTCAAATTAGGAAATAAAATTGAAGGCTGTTATGAAGTCCTTCTGAATCCTGCGCTTGAAGAGCTGGGTATTTTTAACTACCTTTGAACTATAAAGTGTAGCCTTCATCTCAAAGTTATACTAGCATGAATGTCATCTGTATTCATTGCTGATAAAGTGAGGGGTGATAAGTCACAAAATCATTCCCTTTTACCAAAAGCAGTGTTTTAGTCTGTAACAGTCATGGTTTAGTTGATAATTTTCCAGGTCATAGTACAATAGTATTCAACGAATAGACAAGACAAGTTTAATACATGCCCTTTTATACTTTGAAAATTTTTCATATGTATAGCGTTGCAAGGTTCATTTATGATAAGGAAAATTAAAATTCAATCACCTTTCAACTATGTAGTAGAAGCAGCAAAATGTTCTCTATGTTCTCTATTTACTGTTCTCTAGCTAGAGTACTTTGAAATAAATTTAGTAAAAATAAATGTATAATTCAAATAACTCTAAAGAAACTCTGTTTTTTATTTTATCATGCTGATTTACAAGTCAGAAGTGTTCCTTGCAACTATAAATACATTTAGTTCTGTTCTTCATATTGAAACCTGTCATTTGATATTGGATCTCAAAGGAAACATTAAAGTATATAATTAAACTCTGAAACCAGGTGCAGTAAAGAACTTTATTTACTTGAAAACAGCTAGCCTCTAGTAATGTTTTCACTGTTTATTAAAAAAGTAAATCACAAGAGCTCTGGGTCAATAAAAAAGGACAATTCTGACTTTCATACAGTAAACAACCAAAACAGGTCTCAATCCTTATTAAACTGCTGAGTTCACTCTTTGCTTAATGAAAAAAAAACAAACTACAGCAAGGAAAGAAGTTGTATGATGTCTTACAACATTTACACTCAATTTACTCAGTGAATAAATGAGCTACAAAATGGATGAGAAAAACTATTAAAACATTAAGGAAATGAATGACTAGATGGAGCACTGGTTGTTGTATTTATGACCGCATGAAAACAGGAAGACACACAATTAACCCATAAAATACTGATTCTGAATTTCTCTTTTTGAATACTTTTTGAGGTGATGACACCCAATTCAATTATCTAATGGTATATAATCTTTCCACGTCTTTTATGGTCTGGACGCTTTGCGAATATTCATTACTCAAGGCCAAATTCTTCTAAGCCACATAATCACTTTCAAACACATATTCTTCACTTCTTCCAATGATGGAGCTCATATTTGAATTTAACTTTCAAAACGAGTTGCATACATAATGGGCAAGGAGTGTGGAGCATGGACAGTTCCAAGCTCATGTACTCAATTAAATGTTACACAGTCAAAATCTCACAATTATGATCAAGTCCTGCAGTTGACTCTAAAGAGCAAGGAATGCAAGACTGAATCTCAATTTTGGCCAGGTGACACTCACAGTTATTCCAGTAAGTAGTCTCACTGTTGTCTAAGGCACAAAATTGTGTGTCACTAAAACCCATTTACAACAGATGTATAATCTTTCTTCCAACTGTCTGTCCGCTGTTGCTATGATTAATTCCATCTTTCTGCAACAATTTAGTTTAGGGAAACAGACACTGGAATGGAGCATACTGGTATTTTCAGCTACTGTATTTCAATTCAAAATGATGAGTTAATAGAGGAAAATTCTTTAATATAAATGAGAATAGAACAATTTTGCACATTTATACAGTTCAGTTTTGTTGTTGTATTTCCAAATTAATCAGCATAGCATAGGAAAAAGAGACCACTGGAACTTGATATTGGGCAGATGATTCAAGATCAGTAATTCAGTCAAATATTTTTCTTCTCCTGTCCAACATGCAACATATCTATGATCATGCATACCTCTAATGTTTTCTTTACTCAGTGTCATCTTGCACACTGTGATGAAAGAAAGTATATGAGTTTTGAACTTGGAAGCCATGAAATTTGAGCCACAAACTCTACTGCACGTGGATCAAAGGTGAACTCAATGGTGATGAATCCAGTGTTTTTCTATCTCCTATATGTATTTCAGTACGTATAATAAAAAGCCCCACTCATATTCAAGGTTATGTGCCAAAGCTTCACTTTCAGATGATCTACATCCATAAAGTTCTGCTTTGGTTTGGTGAAAGTCTATAATTCAACATGGAAACAGCCCCCAGTGATTAAGGTGATGTTGTAAAAGGACATATAGTTACCAATTTTAAGTGAACGAGTGCTATATTTAAATAACAATTAGCAAAAATTTAAGGATCTGGTACATCAATGTAATTTACAACACTGTTTACAGTCCACAGAAAGAAAACCCCTGAATATGCATACAATAGAAATATGAAATATTTAACTTGTGTTATACCACACGTAGAGAGTAAAAGATTTCCTGGAGAGGGAAAAAATATATTTGTTGCAGAAATGCTTTCCATAACAAGATGTAGAGCAGGTAAGAGCACATGATCACAAAATCATGAAGGTTCAAAGGGATCTTTAGACATCATCTACTACACACCATCCACCTCTACATCCACCTGCAGAGAGCCTATTTGCACAATTTACTCTACTAAGTTTCAGTTAACTGAAAGTTTTCACCTTTTTTCCTGACTTGAAACAGGAAATAAGAGGCTTTCTTTTACTGGCAAGTGATTTCCCTTCTTTGTGTTTATCAGGCTGCACTTTCCAAGGTCAGTGATGTATTCTATCCCCCTCCCTACTGCCAGACATGAATTATCTGTAACTTCCAGCAGGCTTTATAGTTCAAGATTTGCTGGTGCTGCAGAGTTTAAGACCTTCAAACTCCCCACTTGCCAGAACAGTCTCTTCAGCATGAGTTTGCTCATGGTATCTCAGCTGTGAGACTGGTTGTTCCTCCCCTATGAATTGCACCATGCATTTTAGGCTTCCCTGGATAGTCAATGCCAGCAATTCAGTTTCCTCAACTCTGGATTATTCTTCATCAGTAAGAGTTAAAAAAGAGGCAGAAAGATGAGAGCTTCTTCTCAGAAAGAGTATAAGGAACCTGCTCACTTCCAGTGAACATGGATTCATATGCAGCAGGCACAACACTTACAATCACAAATGTTGAAGTACATTACTGTTATTTTTAATTCTTCATCCACAAGTATTAATTTCTTTTCCTGTCCTAATGGGTTAATTTAATTTAACTTTTCAAGATCAAAACACCGACACTAGAATCTAAAACTATTGCTTCATTTCTTCAAACATATTTGTAGTGTTTTTCTCTAAAATTTCAGGTCCTGACAGAGCCTGTAAGGTACAAGAAACAGTCATATATGATCTCAAGACCAAGCAGTCAGGCTGTTTTACTTCTGGAAAGTTACTTAATAAATCAGAAGCTTTCCTTGCATTCGAGAATCTTTAAAAAAAAACCCTCACACCCAGGAAGTGGAACGAAAGCATGCCTTCTGTATTGAAACAGCACATGCACAGCTACCAGTCACCATGGCATTAACTACTCCAGCTTGAGAAAAAAAGGTAGGCAGACATCAAGTTCAGCTTGTTTGGCCTTAGTAAGATTCAGCAGAGCTCGGGACAGAAAATGTTTCCACTCACACATCAAAATGCTTGCTTAAATGCTGAAGAAATAATTAAATGTTGCTTAATAGAGGGGTCAGATTACATAAGGGAAGGAAATAATTTTGGTTTTTCAGTTTGAAATGTCTTGAAGGATCAAAATATGGCAAGAGTATACCTCCAAGAAAAAAAAGGACACAAAACCCTGTTAGATTTCATATTTTCCAAAAATGAAGGGAGGCTGCGTAACAGCATACATATAGCTTTTATTTCATATGGGAGCAATTTTACTTTTTGAGACTATTAGTATGTTATTATAGGCAGCCGAACAATGTTTGTAGATGATTTGAAACATTTCCTTCTAGTCTTCAAATTATACAAGATTTTTTCAGATGATGGAAAGTAATGAAATACATTCATCAATACTTATTTTCAAAGATCTGCTAATGAGGGTATCTGCTTCTTAAAAATAATTCAACCAGCTCTGTGCGTTATTGACTCGCACAACAGAAAACACTCATGTTCACACAATGCATGAAATGTCATAGCCCCACTGTAGGGTACAATCAATTGATGTTTAATTATGTTTAAAAGGGAGAAGAACACACAAGATTGCTCCAGCTGGTTAAGAAATACATGAAAGTATATATAAGCAATTTGCTCCAGGTTCATAAGATGCCACTACTTTTCAATCTACATGAATAAAAGAGGACACATACATAAAAGGGGAAGATGCTTTCTTAAAATTCAAATGTGGAAATATAAGCTTTATTGCTTAAAACTGCCATGTTCCATTCTTTAAAATTGTTCTTCTTTTGTGCTGGAACATGGCATTCAGAGAAATTTTTTTACAGATTTGGTTGTGATAAATCTGGTGTCCGAACATCTTTTTTCACACTTTTACCAGGCAACATATTTTAGAATAAATCAAATTAGTAAAGCACGTAGCAGACAAGTCTGTCTTGGTTTACTACACTAAAATACGACCTAATACATAATGTGATAACCATGTGTTGCATACGTATATATAATGGATTTGTTTTGTAAAGGAAAACTACTTCCTTTTGGGTCAACAAATTATTGTTATATAAGTATGAGAGAAAGACTTTATAGGTATGGGAGAAGACTATCTAAGCAGGAAAATTCTAAATAAGGTAAAAACACAAGTTTTTGTGAGCTCTTCTGTCCATGTGGTAGCATCCTAAAGCAAAAAAAAAAAATCAACACTAAATATAAATACAGGTATTATTTTCAGTATGTTTTAAAATACAAATCTTCAGTAGATGAAAACCATATAGATATTACTAGCCTAACAATTCATGTTTAGTTTCTGCATGCAACAGCTCTTTGTGCAGTTAATGCTGTTGCTCCTCTTGTCAAGCAATTTTCCATAATGAAAGTATTGCTGAGGCAAAATAAATTCTGAAATAGTGGTTAGGGGGTCAATGCATAAGTATTTACATAAATGTGTCTTTGATGTTCAAAAGCATTAAGAACAATCTACTCTGTCAGAAATCAATGGGAGAAAATAGGCCATTTTATGTAAATATTTAAAATTGTAATCAGGTTCCTACACATCTACATTAATTTGAAAACTGCTGACTAATTACTACTATCTAAGACATTTTCATAACACATTGCGATTACTAACAAAGAGTCATCGTCTGAGTCAAAGGAGAATTCATGTATATTTTACAAAAATACCCCTTCAACATTATCTCCACCGCTTTTTTCTGCATGCGAAATTTTGCCCTTGGATAAACTCATTGGTTACTATTTGACTGAAATACAATAATCTAACACAAAATTTTACAAATTCTCCTTATAAGCCACTAAGTAAAAGAATTTGAAAAAAATCATACTCCTAACATTTACAGAAGTACTGAAATTATTTATAATCTTTAATTTTTACTTATGGTTTACAGTCCACTAATTTCTGCTCTACTTCATGTAAAAAATACCTCACAATGTTTTTTCTAACAAAACCAAAAATCTACTTACTCTGATGAGTAATATTTGAAGGCAGTTTTACACAATCTGCATCTTTTATTTAATTTTAAAAGTCAAACAAGCAAATCCACTGAAACAATGCCAACAAATGGTATACATTGTATTCATGAACCATGAAAATTGTACATGCAATGGTGTCTTGATGTCTGCATTTCCATCTAGCTAAATCTGTCAATCTGGTGCAACATTATTGCTCTAGGTAAATTGTTCCGTATCACTGGCATTGAAACTGAGTAGACTGGTGCACATTAAAAGGCTTCAAGGAGAATAATGTTTTGAACAGAAAAATAACACTCTCTTATGATTGCTAAACTTAACTGAAAAGTGCCAATTCAGTGTCTACTGTCAGATATAGTTTTTATATCACTGCTCATATTTTTCTTTTATCAGCCTGTGTGGTTCCTCAGCAGGGTCAAGGTCCTTCCCTGTTCTTCTGCTTTTCTGTGTCACTGCATTAACTAACAGAAAGACTTTCCATAGTGTTTTATAGGAAATGTATCTGGTTAGAAATCTAAGCCCACGGATAGAGGACATCCAAGCTACATATCCTAAAACTGCTTGTCAAACAATCCTGATTTTTGTGAGGAAGAGAAAGAAATAATGATATAAAACTGTTTATATTGAAAGATTTTGTTTTAGAAAGGATTATGAACCTTTTTGTTTGTTTGTTTGTTTTAATGAACTGATGTAAACTCCCAAAGAAATTAGAAACTACTCTTATCCTTGCATCAAAGCAATATTTCCCCCTCCACAGAATCTAGCTTCTGTGGAAAGTCAGCCTTACTTACAACAAGGAATAAACACTAAGAGAACACAAGGTAAAAGGCATGCATATTTTTTTTGTGCGTGTTTGGGGTTTTTTTCGCCCCCCTCAGGATGGTATAAGGATTTTGCAAGATGCTTATGATAGTGAGGAAGGAATTTTGCAGATAAAAACCCACCGACACACCCTGCCACTTAATTAAGTTAATTAAGGAGTTTGCAAATGCCTGCTATTCTGTTGAACCTCTGCTCAATCAGAGATATCATATCATGTGTAACTGAACTAAAATTTCTTTCTGCTCAGCTTGACAGATACCAAACTATTGTTGGGACAGTTCTGGGGAATGAAACTTCAAAGAGGTAAGCTTTCAATGCATAGTTACAAAGCAGTTTTTTATTTACTGCAAAAAGTAGGAAGAAGACACAGTAGTGAAATATATGGGTCTCTCGGGACCCATCTGGTTAAGCTGCCAGTCACATAAAACCTGTCTGGTAGCCTGCCCACACCACGCCCCTTGGAGCATTTGACTGGCTGCACCACACCTCACTCTAGCCTGGAGGGTACACTCTTTCGGGTAACTTAAAACCAATGGATTACTGATTCCTTTGACGGATGCTTTCAATGGAATGCTTATGCTTTCCTTTTATATTATCTGTGAAAACCCTTTTGCCAAAACACTTATTTTTGCACTGAATTAAAAGAAGCTCTCCTGGGAAAACGCTTGATCTAGGTATCAAAGAACCAAAATCTTTGCAAGAGTTCACATAGACGAAATCTCTTGAGTCTTAAATATAAATAAATCACTCAGGCAGCATGTGGCCTAGACCCAGGGTGTTACATCTGGCAGAAAAAGTCTACCTATACCGAATATTATAAGGTTCTCCGTTCCTATTACTTTTGATTTTTAATCTATTTCTACTAAAAAAACCCTCAAACCAAATCAACCAACCAAAATGAAACACCAAAAAAACCCCAAACCCAAACAATAAAAAACCCCACAAACAAAAAAATCCACCCCTTGCTGAATTTTCTAAGATATTTAAGGAAATTTATGTCCAGAATTTTATTTATTAAAAAAAGGCATAACAAAAGTTAAAAAAGCAAATCCAACAACAATCCAAAAGAACCCTCAACTCATATCCCTTCCACTAATTTATTTTAATAAGGGTAGGTCCTTGTGGTACTAACTTCCTGAGTCCTTAGAACTGCTTTCTTTCAAAGGTCCTTGATCCCTTGGGGCACTGCTGTGCAGGCAGATGTAATTAAAGCCAAGGGGAGATCAAATGGACTGTACACTCTTTTTATTTAAAGGTGCTTAAACTGCTTCAGATGACCTTGTCTACACTGAAGAATTATTACAAGAAAATCCCATCACTACCAAAGCTATTTCAGCCTCAGTAGCATCAGTATTGCTTTGAATTTTAGAGCAGACTATCCTGCAACAGCAGTACTTTCAAGCGTATCTGCTGATATCCTATGTTTGTATCTATGTTATGGCAGATTTTATTTTAAAGCAAAATATCCTTAGCACAAACAATTCTTAGTCTTTCCAAATCCTATGGGCAACATTTATTCAGTCTTCTATTCTTTGAAAGAACAGCTTTGTATTTCTTCTAAACAGATGAACAATTTAATAATATTGATATTTAAATTGAGCTGTACAGAGAGACAATAAATATACTCTCATTAAAAAAAGGACAGTGTTGTCCAAATTATCTAACCTTTCTTTTACAGGCTTTGCATACAACTGGTTCAGCAACATATTTAGACTTGGTCTGTACCATAAAAGTTGCATGATAAATTAAATTTTAATTTAAATATAAGATTTTCTAGATTTTTTTTAACCTCAGTGAAGGAAAAAAACCCCTCTTTTTGCTTCTTCTAGATATGCCACATATTTTCAGAGCATGATGTATAGGTCAGTTTTTTAGTTTGTTTTTGCTGAAGAGGTGTGCTGAATTGTTGTATCCAGATTTTGAGATAATATTTGCAATACTAATTTCTCATTGCCTAAGCTACTAATGGCAAAAATCCCACTCAACTCCAATGGGCATTTCTCATCTAGTGTATGTCCTTCATGTACATAAACTCTTTCAGGCACAATCCTTTTTCTTTGAACTTTAAGTAGTAAAACATAAAAATGAAACAATAAAACAATTTTAAAAATACAGAACTTGAAACAGAAACTTGAAATACCTTGAAATAAAAAGAAACCTACTGGTCTACCAAACCCGGTTCAGTTCTAGGAAGTGAATAGGAAGAAACATTTTGCCTAACTGCCTAAATAAACAATTACACCACTCTCAATTAAGATAACATAAAGACAACATTTTGATCTCTGCTATTCAACTCTCTGAGATGCTTTTCCTGAGAAACCTGGATGACATTAAAACCGAAATCTGCTGTAATCTTAGTGCAACTCTTGCAGCAGTTATAGATCACTAGAGCATAAGTGGTGTTTCAGATTTTCTTTTCTCCTCTCTATTCTTTTTTCCTTCACTGTCTACCAGCATAATGGGCCCTCTTGCCCTTCATGTTGTATTGTTGTGTTAGTTGCATTTCCTACTTCATGCTGAGAGAGCTGCCTAATTAGTAAGACCAGAGTCAGCTTCTAGAGTATTGCTGTTTAATACTGTTAGTTTATCTGTTAATTAATGTGCTACTCTTTGCAATCTAATTAGATTTTTTTACTGCAAAGATAAGTCAGTGAAATAATTACAAAGGAATACAGGAGGAGGAGGTTGGTGGAAGGCTCAGAAATATTTATTGTTAGAATTACTTACGTGTAATGTTCATGCATTTGTTACTGTCTCATCTTCCTTTGCCAATAGCCACAACCTTATCAGGGTTTTACCAAGAAAAGAAGGATGTAGTTCATTTCACATAAATAATTCTTATTCCTGCCAGTGAGCTGCTTCTCTATCTGTGCCATGTGCCTTCTTTTTCTTTCCCTGCTTCTTCCTCCATTTTACTACCAAAGCTATCTCTTTTTATGTATTTGCATTTCACAGTGAAGTACCTTAAAGTTCACTTATAACTTCTGTGAAGTCATACAAAAATGATACTTCAAAGATACACTTCAAAAGAGCCAGAGTGTATGTACCTCACATGAACTGAAGATGAAATCATATCCTTGTATTTCACTTACAACACTATGCAAGTTTGAAAAAGAAAAATGAAAGACACCGGCCAAAACAAGTTCCTCTTCAGAATTTAGTATTCATTATGGTTGCCCTTTAACCATTTGCGTCCCACGGACTAAGACAGCTAAGAGGATGGTGGTTGTGGGAAATAAATTAAGATCCCACTGATCATTATTGCTCACATCTCTCACAACTCAGGCAGTTTCTCTGGAAGCAAGTGATATTACCCTGGAAATTACTGAAAATCACATTACTATAAAAGCCAGAATTTGTGTTGTACTAACTAGAAGATTCAAAGGACACATCTGATGACATTATCTTCCTTTCTATATTTATATTGAAAATATTTTTTTCTTTTAAACCTTTTTTTACTATTTTTGCGTAGTGCAAACAGCCAGTTGATTAGTCTTTGATTCTTTTTTTAAGCTATTGTATATATGACAAATAGCAATTGTAGACCTTTTATGATATCCTTATGCAGGAAATAGAATAATATCAGCAGGTTGCTTCTGGCATCAAAAGCTGTAAAAAGTCTGGATTTAAGGGATATCTTTTGTCATTAAAATTCATAACCACAAATATGAAACTTTAATGGGATCAACAAAATGCAGTATTACTTGCAAGTGCAGTTTATATGCATTTCATGTCAGATGATACATTGCACATATTATGATGAGGTGGGAAACAGGGCATCAGTACATCGTGACTTCCTGGAAACTAAAGTGTTTAGTGATGCCTCTTTTTTTTCCATGGCTTCTCTTCTATCTTAAACAGATTCCATTTCATGCACAAAAATTATTTCTCCTCTCTAACCTAACACCTTGGATTTTTAGGCCATAATAATATGGAAGAACTTAGGACATGGCATAAAGTACAATTTTGTGATTGTCATAAATGTTTGCTACCGGTATTATGGAAAATACAAATACTTGTAAAGAGTGGTTATATATTATCTAAATAATTTTTTACAGAATTGAAGAATGAATTATGCCAAATATCTAATAGTTCGATGGGAAAGTAGATGACAGCAAGCAAATGACACTACAGTCTTGTTGGATTTTCAGTAGTTTATGCTGCTGGAATATGCTAAGAAATTCTGCATTATTTTTCTGAAAGTTATTTTTACTCATTCTTGCCCACTAAAGAGAGATTTTATTTTTAAGACTCAGGATTTGTTTAATGACAGACTTAGTTCTGCAGCGCAATTTTTTGATAAAAACATTAAAAAGTTTAAGAAAAAGGGATGCAAAATTATGTAAAACAAAAAATACTCTCCATCCCTCTGTAAAATCTAAAAATTTATACCAAGTGTACTAGTTGATATCAGAGAAAAGCAAAGAAAAATTACCATTAAAAAAGTTTATTTTGTAATTACATATGGAAGACTTTATTTTGTATTTTTACTTTGAAAAAATGTGGGCTTGTAAAATCACCTCTAACTCAACTCACATCTCATGTTCTGATTACAGAAACAAATGTGTTTCTTATGTAACTGAAAATTATGTGCTTCACAGAGCATAATTTCTAACTTCACAGGTTGTATATAGCTTATTATGGCAAAATATTTAAAACATAACAAATATGACTCTTAAAAATATCTGAAATGTAAGGTTTCTGAAGCCTAGAAGAATATTCTGATCTTGGTTGTTCTAATTAGCAATAGTCTGGGGAGAGACATATCTTTTTATTCATGATTTGAAGACCAGATTTTTAATAGTAATGCAAATCCTGAAGATCGAGAATGACAGCTAGAAGGATTTTCAAAATTATGAAGACATACATCTATGAGTTTGATAAAATATTAATTTCTAGACATCTATATGCCTTATAGATATATCCCTGAATACTCTGATGCAAATAATTCCAAGAATTTTAAAGAACAGTTTATCTTAGTTTAACATAAATATTGCTAGCAAAGATAATGATCTCAACAGCTCCTCCAATAAAGAAGAAAATGTCTCCAACCCTCAGATCAATTACTCTGCCTCAAATTCTAGAGGATAACCATGTACTTTGAATTTTAGTGTGATAATTAACAGAGATGGGCTCACCATGGGTGCAGTATGTTTACAAACAAAAAAATTAGAGACATTATTCTGCACCTCTCTTCCCGTCATTTTACCTGAGACAGTTATTCTATTTATGGCTACCCTATAAATATTGTCCTGAAATAACTTCTTCATAGATATTACATGGAAGTTATTTTGTTGTCCTAAGGAGAAAGCATTTATCCTGAAGAAAAAATTATTCATGTTTGTAATTATGGTAAATCTTCCAGATTTTAGTAAATTTATTTCCGTTCAGAGGTGACTGTAGGCTTATCAAAACCTACAAAATTTCTCAGAGCAGGTGGAGCTTTTCTGGGCCATTCCAATCACAATTGGAAAACCTTCATGTTCAGATGCCTTGAGGTATTGATCCAGTTCTAAATCCCGCCTCAGTGGCCAAGAGCTCAATAAGGATAATGCACAGGATGTTGGCACAGTCCAAATGCTGTATGGTGGGAAGCAGGCAGCCAGCAAAGTTCTAAAGTATGGCACAAAATTGCCGTTTGTTCCAGCATTTTGCCCAAACTTTAACCATTTTGCAAGACTGGGGTGTATTTCTCCTTTCCCACTTATTTTCACACATATGTGCTTACACCATCCTTTTTCTTGTTTCTCTTAGGTATATGAAGTCATACAAACTCATTCTGTGCATATCTGTTATGTACCTTAGGACATACCTTAGAGGCAGAAATGTGGGCGACTGAGACATTCTGCAATCAGAGACAAAGTTGGCTGTCTCTGAATATATCTTTGTTTCCAAATCTCTCTACGAAATATATAGCGAGAGGATCATTTGAGTCCCTCTCTAACTCCTCCAATTCAGTATGCTATATTGTTACAAAGGAAAGCAATGTGAATCCATTTATGCATTTAAACATTTCTATCACAATAGTAGAAATTACTATCTCTGATTACTTTTCAAAAATGAATATACCAAGACTGGAAACCCTATAAAAATTTTCAGAATGCTTGTAACATCCAATTGAAATGACAATTTCCTGAAACATTTTATGCTATAACATTATTAAACTATTTATCTCTATTAAATTTGTTGATTCCTCCTTAAAAAATAAAAACCTCATCTTGATGGAATACTTGCATTTGGGTTCACAGAGTATCCTGATGCTGCCAGATTCAAAAGCTAGCATTTACTCTGTAGTGTTATATAAATATTTTCTGAAAAAAACGGAAAAAAATTCTAACTTATCATTCAAAATAGACAACTGACAAGATATTCATTATTAGAATAGCCTATGCTGTTAGATTGCAAAGTAATAAATGCATTGTAACTTTATTCTGACTTACATAGCTTACATTTATCCCTCAGGATAAATCCATCATACTACTTGATTACATACTTGTCCTGGTTTGAGACAATTATGATTTTAAAATTCAGAGACACAAGACATATAAAGAAATAAGAATTTTATTAACAAAAATATAATATGTAAATATATATATGAGGTAGTAAAATAAAAATTTAAATTAAAATGAAACACCAGGGAAACCCGATAAAAACCAATCACAGTATAACTGAGAACAAACACTATTCAAAGTAAAAACAAACAAACAAACAAAACCCCCTTTTCATCCCAATGCCCTGGAGTGCTGTGATGCTCATGAAGTTGTAGGGGGTGCTGGTGGCTCCATGGGACATGATGGGGTGGTGCAGTTACTCTTTGCTGGTCACCATGGGTGCTGCGGGAGCAGGGACTGCCATGGGAAGGCAAGGATGGCGAAGAAATCTCTGGGGCTGCTGGGAGCCAAGGGGAATGGAGGGGAACACACAGGGATCTGATGAGGGAAGATCCCAGGCCATCACTTCCTGCCACGCCCTGCTACTAACCGCTGGACACGTGGAGTTCTGTGTGCTGCTGACAAAGCTGGAGCTGCGGGCACACTGTCCACTCCCGACCTGAAGACGAGAGTGAACATCCCACATGGAGCTGCCTCTGGGGCAAAAATCTATGTGGAGCCACCGCTGGAGCAAAGCCCACACAGAGCTGCCACCCTGGGTCCAGGAGGAAGGGGCATCCCCACTAGCCCTGGCCTGGCCCTCTGCCCACACCACTCCGTCTGCTCAGGGACACCCTGTCCCTGTGCCGGCGCTGGGCCAAAACCCCGCCGCTCTGCCTCGCGCTGGCAGGGCACAGCTGTCCGGTATGTGGGCACCACGGCCAGCTGTGTCGTGACACATCGGGGAGCACTCCCATCTCCCTTCCCCCTCCCGATGAAAATGTTTTAAAACACATCGCTACACCATAACAATACTACATTGATTATCAGTTCAGAGTAAATATCAGAAATGGACTTAGAAAAATCAGACGAGAAGAAACTCCAGCAACTTCGAAGTCGTCCAAAGATGTTATGTGTACAGCAGGTTTCATGTTCCAGTCTGTAAGGCTGAAGCTGGCCTCTTTCAAAAACAGCCTCCAGCTTCCCCTCCACTTCTTGAGGGATAGATAAGTCAGTTATAAACCTTAGAATGGCTAAGTTAAAGTTTTCTTTCTCTATCTCTATACAAGGTCTGGCAGGGATGAACTTAGAAATTTAACCTTCTTCAGAGTGGCCCATATAGTGCTGTGCACTAAAACAGTGTTAACACACCAGTGCTCTGGCTGCTTATTTACAGGGTTTGCATGGCATCAAGTCTCAGTCTCTGCATACCCACCACCCCCCAGTGTCAGTGGGTTGGGGTGGATAAAAGGTTGGGAGGGGACATTGACAAGACAGCTGACCCAAACTGACCAGAGGGATATTCCATATCAAATGATTTCTTGCTCAGCAATTAAGGCTCAGGGAAGGTAAGAGGACGGGGTAGACATCTGTGGTTATGGCATCCCAACTAACCACTAGGCATGCTGAAGCTCTGTTTTCTGAGATGTGGCTAGATATCTGATAGGAAGTAGTGAATGAATTCCTCCTTTTACTTTTCTTGCGCATACAGATTTTGCTTTTCTTATTAAATTGTCATGCTCTCATTTCATGAGTGTTTTCATCATCCTTACATTTTTCTTGTCATTCCCCAGGGGAGAGAATTCACCAAAGGACAGATTGGGTATACCAGTAACAGTCTCCAAAAAACTTTCAGTTTTATACTGCCACTAGGTATCTTTTGGAGGACTGAAGACAAAATTCAAAATTTAAAATAGTGAGGGGGGAAATTATTTTTTTAAAATTAGATTAAAAACTAATTGCACAGCAGTAACAATAAACGTAAGAAAAAGAATACCTACTTTGAGGCTCAAACGGAAGTCTGTCACCATAACAGCAAAATTCTTCCCAAAGAGAGAGTATTCCATCTTGTGAAGGTCTTCAATATTTCTAATACTGTCTACTTTTCTTCGTTCTTTTACAGATCTATTCCTGACAATCTGTTTAAGGCTCTGACCTATGATGGGCTCACACTCTTTTATAGCCCATAGTACAAATTTAAAGTTGTTCATACTACATAATCTCAGCTAGTGATTCCATGTACTTACCTGTCTGTCAAATTTATACCCTAGGTAGATAATTTGCAACTTGAATAAGTTGAAGTAAAAGAGAGGAACACTTAATATGTGCTGGCAAAGATGCATGAACAGGGTAGTATCTCAAAATTCTCTAGACAAATATATTTTTTAAAAATATATCTATTCCCCTTGGAACAGAAGGGAACACTATTTCTGATAACTATCAGTAATTAAAACAATGTGTATTTTATTGTACTGTCAGCATTCAGGGTATATGCATCTGGACAGAGATTGATGCTCAGGAAAACAAATGAGAGAAGACAAGGTATTCACCATGTCTTAAATGCCTCTTTTAACACTCTTCAGAAACAGTCTGGTACTACAAGTCTTCTCCTTGCTTTTCTAATTACCACCAGGGGATTCTTAATACAAATATTAGATGCTAAGTTTACAATTTAAATATGGAAAGAAATTTATCCTACAATGTGTTAAAAAGAAAATCACCTTCCCTTGCTCTGTTTCTAATTTTAAGCTCCTCCTTTGTGTAGTTTAGGCTACACTCAAAGAAAATTCTTATTTCCAGGAAAATAACTACCACTCCTTGACAAGATTAAGTCATATAATTTATATATTCTTCTTTGAATATATTGATCCCAGTACAACACTTTCTTGTGCAATCTATAGCTCATAAATTATGTCTTTAGCTTTTTTGTTCAAAAATCTTAGTATTTCTTGCTATTGAGCCACTAGAGAACATGCTGACAGTTATTCTGAATCCAACTGAATACCTGGGGCCTGAGAATATTTATCTTTTTTATGGCTTGTTGATTTATTATATATGTGACTTTCTTTGGTAAAACTGGTGTCTAACATTAATATTTTGTATCAGAAACATTCAACTATATTTACAAATTGAACACCAGAATAGTTTTTTTCCTGCTTGTCTCTTTCTTTTATGACCACGCACTGTCTGACAGTCCACAATATAAATGTTCATAAATGGAAACAAAATATAGTACACTAAATATATCAAACACTGGACTGCTGCTAAAGGAAGCAGAATATAGCTCTTTCTGACTATTGTGAGACTACAGATATACTGTACCCTATGGGTGGCAAGTCTTCATTACCAAGGAACATCCAGGTACCAGTGAAAGAAAGTTCATTTGGCTGTGTTTGCTATATGGATGCAAAGAGACATACATTCTAAAAATAGTATACTTTTTAAATCGTATAATCACCATGAAAACATTAAGGATGGAAAAGATCTCTAAGATCATCACGTCCAACCCATTAACCTAACACTGCCATCTTCACCACAAAGCCATGTCCCTATTCGCTGTTCTTTTAAATGCCTCCAGGGACGGCAGCTCAAACAGTTCCCTGGGCAGCCTGTTTTAATGCTCCCTAGCCTTGTTGGTAAAGAAATTTTTTCTAATACCTTATCTAAACCTTCTCTTGGTGTTACTTCAGGCAGTTTTCTCTTATCCTATTGCTTGTTACTTAGGCTCAGAGTTCAAAACCCACCTCGCTGCCATCTCCTTTCAGACACTTGTAGAATGCACCTCTCATGGCTTTTTCTCAGAGGATGGTTTCACTGTGTGCCTAAATTCCTCTATCAGAGGCTTGAAGCCCATCCTGTTCAACTGTTCTCCCCGGCCTTGTTTCTGCATAGCCACAAACAGGTTAAACTGAACAGTGTTTTCTGACATAAGCTAACAGTGCAATTTTCTTATGAATACCTCAGTTATCTTTATATGCTCTCCTGCATTAGACTGATATAGTTTCATTTTCTTTGTAAATTCCATATTACTTTCAGACAGTTTCCAAATAACTATACCAGTGTTTCAGTAACTAAATGTCTTAAGAGAGTGGATATTGTTATTACCAATGGAGATATCACAATAAATCTTATACAAGAAACTGTTATGACTGGTACCAAGCTGCTAGAAAAGAGGTAATCCTTTGTATAAATAGGCTTTTTTGATTTCTGATTACACAGTGCACACAGTTGAAGGATAATGTCATTCTGGCAATAAAGGTAAACACCGAACCGCAACATGTGTTTTATTTTTGGACTTTAAAAAAATATCTCTCTACTCTTCTGATCAACCATAATAAATGGGAAGCCAATGATTTTTAATAGGAAATTTAATTGAATCAAATTAGTAAAGATTTGAAGAAAATAAATTTCTCTATATTACTGGAATTTGTGCTTTGACACTTCATTTACAAAAATAAAAATGAATATTTTAAAAACAGTTCCTTTTCACTATGCAAAGCTTAGAAATTTGACAACATATTTGAGTTTTAATTTCTACTCAGTGAGAAATTTCAAGGATTTATAAACACTTCATTCACTTTTTTGTTTCTTGTGTGTGTGTATCTGGTGAATTTGACAGTGTTTTTAAAATAGGGGACACTTGCCTGCATACTGTGATAATAGGGAGCACAGAAACTTGTCTGTCCTTCCCTTTGCTATTTACAGTCCCCTCACTAAAGATCAGAAGCACAGGGAGCTCAGGAGCTCTGGCTTCTTCAAGACACTTTGACTCTGCCAGGATTTTCTAGATCGTAGACTCAGGTGTGATGCAAACTAATAGAAGTAGGTACTTATCTAATGATAATCACTTATCCTGGGAAAGATACTCTTTCTGTCTATGAATCTGTGGGTAACTCTGCCCTTTTTAGCAAATGTAATCAAATATACATTTGCATTTCAATTAAAAATGCTAATTTTATCATATAAAGCAAATGATAGGTCCTGATAATGAAACTCAGGCATCTGGTCAGAACAAAGGTATAAGACACCATCCTCAAATGACCATTTTTTCCCAGTTAATGTCATACATGTTTTACATAATATTTACAGACTAAGTTGATGATTTACCTGTTTCACTTGAGCATAGCATTGCATGTGAGTCTATTAGAATCTGCATCTTGCTGAATTAGAAAATTACTGAGTTTTACAACATTTGAGTGTTTTGAAAAATCTGGAGGTTGAAAGGTTGAATGAGAGTTCAGCATAACCGTGAAAAATAGGGGGGCATTCCCTTAAAGCCATATTCAATAAAAAGAAATTCTGAAAAACAGAGTCATTTCTGTAAAATAAACACAAAGTGTGAGAAAATTCCTCTAGAGGAATCAGAATGCTTTTGTGCATCATTATTCCATGGCAGAGATGAATCCCTAACTTTGTACAGGCTGAGGACAATAAAAAAAGTACAAGACAGGAATTGTTATCTGATTTAGTAACATATTTTGCTAGTAATGCTAGAAACTACTTTGGATTTTTCAGATAATACAGTGGTTAATCGCCGTTCTTAACATTATTAGGTATTTTTATGATTCTTTTGGTTACTTACTACATCACTAGTAATATATTTTAAAAACCTGACTGCAGTGAAAAATTGCACTAGATAAGTAAGACAGGTACCAAGGAAGTGCAACAAACCACATGGAATAGTTTTACTTCTCTGAAACATTTCTGTCATCCAGAGAAAGTGCTCAGGTGTGGTCAGGTGGTAAATGTTTAATTATTATTATAAGCAAGGTGCAGTACCTAGATGTAAAGGGATCAAAAACTCTTTAGCTTATCCAGTACAGAATTGAATATCTGCCAACAACGTCTCCTGTGAAAGAAAATACTTCATTATGAATTCTAGTCTCTACGTAGGGAAAATTAATGGGAATTTTGATTTTCTAAGAAATGCTGCACAAGTCTCTTCATTAACATCAAATTCATAGCTCCTGAATAGAAATATAGAAAAACATGAGGAATACTATTAGACACACAGATGCTAGAAAAGAGAATAAAGTTGCTCCAAATTTAACCTTCTGTGTCATGAATTTGCAATTCATTCAAAATAAAAACCAACCAGTATGAGTACCTAATGAACTGTATGAGACAGAGGCAAAGAAACAGAATATCCAAACTTTTGAAAAAATAAAGTTTTAAATATTTTTTTTAGGAGCACTGTGATGCTGTATTAACAGCACAGTCTTAATTGGGGCAGTCTTTAAATCTGATTTGGTTTTGTTATTTACATTTTTGAAAAGAAAATATTTAAAAGGCTAAGAATTGAACCTCTGTTCCTTAGCAGTAGCTTGATTAAGGCCACAAGGAATTTTAGATATATATTTATATTTAGTTATTTCCAAGAGATCTAGTATTTAAATTTTATTTACACCTATAAATTATGAAGTATTTTCAATATTTTATGCTTTATGCAAGCTGGAACGGCAACCTCGCAGGAGACAAGCTGGTCATTTGACTTTCTTGAGGAAGAGCTGATGATTCTGAAAAACAGATACCTGTTAGGCACTGCTAATGCACTGGCATTTCTGTTTCACTGCCATAAAGACAGATAGACAACAATGTCATTAATAGATCCCATTTTAATAGCTACTACTGGGTTTGTGGTTAAAGTGTATCACAACAATTTATACAGTAACAGGAAAAGCCATGCTGGTGTCAAATTAAGTAACTGGGTAAATGAAATTTTGTGAA
>VXBA01001957.1:530321-556821 GCA_013399895.1 Serilophus lunatus | reverse complement strand
AAAAAAAAAAAAGAGAGGAGAAACAAGGCACTTTGATATACAAAACTTTAAAGAAGGAATTACAGAAAACACAGAATGAAGCAACTTCAGACAGATGAGGAAAAAACTACTGTGCTCCTGTAATGTAGCTTTATACATGTCAAAATTTTATGCTGCTAATTTGCAGATGGTTTTAGAAAATCCCATTGCGCTATAAACTGCATCAGTATTTGTATCATTCCTACTTTGAAGGTTCCTTTTGCAAAGCAAATAACAATCCCTATAGGTAAAAAATGTAGGTCACTACAGTAAAGCTTCATATGAAAAAGGGTTTTTCTAGTAATCTGGGTATCCTGTCAGGGCAAGTAGGCTATAACCCAGGTAATTCTTTAATCTGTGACCCATCTGACACTGAAAAGCAAATGTTGCCCAATTACAGCAACGTTCTGGAGAAATTATTGTTAAGTATCAAGAGAGTCAGAGTAATCTTACTCCTTTCGTATAGGCTGTTAAGATGAAAAAATTTGGGAAGATTTTTTCAATGCAAAGTTCCCAAAATTGATTCCTAAATGCTGGCAACCTTTTGTGCATTTGTGTGAAATGGTGCACATTAACTATTCAAAGCATTTAAAACAAGCTGTGTGCAATACTTAAAGGTTTTTTTTTTTTTTTCTTCAAAGACGGACTAAAAAATTTTAGATTGGACAAATAAACTTGGCAGCATTTATTGTTCTCATTATGTAACTACAAAGTAAGAATAGGTTTTAGCATGCTAGCTCTCAAGCTGGAAGACAAGACAGGTATCTTGACAGAAAAATACTCTTTTTTCACATTATGAAGTTTTGTATCAGAATTCTAATAAGCATGCAATGCAAATTTCAACGAAATAAAGGAGACATAAAAATGCTCACGTGTCCCTGTTACTGTGTGTCCCTGTCTCTGTTACATGCAGCAAATAAGAGTCAGCAGGAATCGAAAAGTCCACCTGTCTCTCACTCACTAGGAAAGAAAGCAACAAAGCATGACTACTTCCAGACCCAGAAACTTTACAGAACTGAGGACTGGGCACCAGCCTGACAACCCACCCTAACCAAATACAAGAGGTCATCCATGCATCCCCCTATTACCAGCATTATTGTACTACTTCTGAGAAGCATTTGATCTCGTGTTGTTTGAGAAACAAAAGCATGTACTGATTCATTACAATGTACATGTACAATTTATTATATGAATTATAAATTTACTTTTGAGAGTAAAGAATAAATGGCCAACTCAGTTTTCTTCATTTTATTTTAAACTTGGAATTCCCCACGTTTATATGGATTGAACCCTTTG
Organism: Serilophus lunatus; assembly: GCA_013399895.1. Lineage (NCBI taxonomy): Eukaryota > Metazoa > Chordata > Aves > Passeriformes > Eurylaimidae > Serilophus > Serilophus lunatus. The sequence goes on along the minus strand of VXBA01001957.1, from coordinate 555,507 downwards.
TGAAAAAAATAAAACCCCAAACAAACCTTCCATCTGGAAGTGACCATGCAATCTGCAAGGAATAAAAAGGTAGTCTACAAGGTGTCTTCAGCAGCACAGTGTTTGTTTTGGACAGCAAAGCATTTAGTAGGACAAAAAATATGTATATACAGGTAACTTATCTATTTTGAGGTAACTTATGTTGGAATCACTTTTAGCTTTCTGTTGATCCCATGTTTTGGTTTGATAGTCTGTTGCAAAACTTTATTAAATTGATATTGTTCTTCTTTATTATTCTATATTACGAAATTTCACTTAAAATAACAATAGTCTTCAGGTAGAGCAAACTCAGCATGAATCTCTTCTGATAATATCTGAACAGAAATTCCTGAGAGTCACTGCAGTTTACTGCCACATAATACTGATTGCATAGTCAAGTAATGCTTGAGTCCAGAAAACTGAGTCAAGAAAAAAGTAATTCCTGAAAGCTGACAGTGACAGCTGAAACAGCAAATATTTAAAAAGTGAATAAAAACATATTCTATGCCAACATTCTTAAACAGCTGAATTATATAAGCGCTACTCTTGAGCTTTTCAACCTAAAAGAAAACATGTATAAAGATAAAAAAGCACTATACCATTTTCTTTAAATAGTCTAAGTTATTTCATTTGTGATTTTTACATACTATATTTTCTTCAATCTGTGAACTACAGCTTTGCTATTGTTCTCCTAAAGTCAAGGCAAATGGTACCTTAAGAACAATGAAAATGTATTTGAAAGAAACTATGGCAGAAATTTAAAAAGTATTTAGTTATTATTTGGTTGAGTACTGTACTGATAGATGAGAATTGTTCAGCAAAACCTGATGATTTTTTGACTTAAAACTTTCAATAGAAAAATAAAGAAAATCCAAAGATAAATTGCATCAAAAGCTGTCTATAAAATGTGTGACTATACAAGATTTCTTATTTTACAGAAGAAGATTATTACTGATTGAGATATTCTACTTTAATTCCTTTAAAAATGAAACACAGTTGTGCTAAGTGTTTTCAACTTTTAAGACACAAGAAAGTAAGAAAACAAGTTAAAAAAATATTATTAAATGTCTATTTGGCTTTTCTCACAAAGCTGGTCAGTAAACTTCTCAAAATTATCAGAAATTATTAGGGAAGGAAAAAAATCTTTCAACCTATGCTAATGTAATTTCAGAGAGATGATTTTCCAAGGTTCAACAAAATTTGAATTGGTCAAAGTATTTTTCCTTCAGCTCAAAATAAGAATTCTATTGGAAACATAGAAACTTGTGCATTCAAATGCAAGAATAATACCTCCTTTATCCATCTACTAACATAAATAAAGCTTAAAGTACATGGGAAAGATAGTTAAGATCTCTCTTGGGTGAAATAACCTGGGGGTATGTGCTTGTCTAGCTTGATAAAGTTTCTCTTTACAGCAGGATGTAATAAAAGGAAGAGGTTGGTTTATTCACCAGTATTTAATGTCTGCATTATGACAGAAGATCAATTGAACAAATTCCCCCACTTCATCTGTGGAAAATACAATGCTATAAAGAGATATTTCATTCACTGTGTCTTCATCTGTCCTAAGACATAGCTGTCAAAACTAGGGTCAGAATTAAGGTGGAATAGTACAAAATTAAAGGCTTTCTGTAAAATTGCCAAATAACTCAGGGATGTGTTCATTTTGAAGTCTGCATGAAAATGGAGCAAGTATTTAATATTCAGCTCACAGAAAGCCTGTGGTGTGATGACACCAGATCTTATTACAAGTTTGTCGTGGAAAAACTTCCAAGAGACTTATTTTTCTTCTGCTACATCCAAAATTTACAACGAATTAGTGGAAATCTTCAGCACAGTGTGAGACATGGTACTGTTCTCTTCCAGCTTTCATATTGGGTGATTTCTACTATCCCCTAGCTTAGGTTTACAGAGGCATACTCAGTGCCTGGCCAATTATCCTGCTGGTTTGCTTTTAAAACCAATACTGTATACGATTAATACTTGTGATTAATTACAATACAACTAACAATGACAAACACCTACCCCCTTGAAGCTGCCACAAGTAATCTTCTTCTTAATTAAAAAAAAAAACAAAACAAAACAAAACAAACCCCCCAAAAAAGTCCTTTGTTGAATTTTGACTAGGGTGAAAGACATATCTGCCAGCTGAATTGAAATTATTGAAATTAAGAAATTGAATTATTGAATTATTATTAATTGAATTATTGAAATTTATCATACATCCCGAACCTGAAATTTCTAAAACTTTTCTCAGATTTAGGTATGTCCACTATCACATATACATATTTCAAACATCATTCCAAAGATTCTGAAGTACAAAGCAGTTGATTATGTAAATTGTTAAACTGAAATTATGCTAATATTTTTCCACAAATGAGGACTGCCATACAGTGAATTTTTACTCACAAGTTGGCAACAACTTCATTATCTAAATGCATAAAAGAGACTGTGGATTTCTGCTATCATTGAAAAATCAGAAAACAATGCTGAATGTTCTCTTGTTTTTCACTCTGTATCTATGAAAAAATCAGACAAGGAAGAACTGGAATCAGGAAACTACACACAATTAAAGCAATGAGACAGCAGCCATAGCAGAAAAGAACTGAAAACAGAGAAGAGAGAAAAATTAGATCTGTGAGAGAAGGGTTTAAATGATAAACAGCTGAAACATAGATTTTACTAGGTTCCTTTTGATTCTCCTAGAACAGTAGTCAATAAAAGGGCTGTACTAAAGATGTTTATTAAAACTGTTGCCTCAGCTTAACAACCATTTACTGTAAGACATCAATAAGCTGAATTAATGCAAGTCACGACTCTAGCAAGGCTAGAGAACTTGACTGAATTCATGACTCTAAATTCCTACTACCTGTTTCCCTTTCTGTAGGAGCTGCAGATCAACAGGCTTTTCTCATATCGTGCTATCACCAACATCCTCTACCACAGGTATGTAAATATTCTCCCACTTTGAAGTAAATGAGCAATTACGTCTTTGACCAGTACGTTTACTGGAAGTTTGCTTCTCTTTACTGATTCATTACCACTTAACCCTTGGTCTGACACACTGCAAACAAAGTGAATTATCAAACCAAATCATTACTAAAACAGCATTGCCAAACTTGCATATAGATTTGGAACATAAATTGCAGTTATTCCTGATCAATTTATAGGAGGTGGGGGGTCTAGGTAAGTAAATTATTGACTGTCTGCAGATTTTTTTTTTAATAGCTACGGCTTTAGAACAATTGTTTCCCAAGTTCTTTGATTTGTTTAAGGCCAAAAAGACGTAGTCTTTTTTTTTTCATAGTCTATGAGAAAAAAACAAGGCAATAAAGAACACATTCATACTGAAAGAATTAAGCTCCAATAGCCTGATCAATCTGGAAATGAAAAGCTAGAACACTGATGTGCAGGAAAGTTTCTAGATTTGTGGGATCAGATTCCATCGTATAGTAAGCTACTCATTATTTTTAATGATAACCAATATGAAACTATAAAATCCTGGATGATAAAATCTGGTGAATATAAAGATTTAAGAAGGTATTAAAAAAAGACTTCTCTCAATTTTCAAATTACTTACAGGATTTAAAAAAATTCTACAGATATATTTTTAAATTATAAAATTGGTAAGGCTGGTTTCATATGTTTCTAGATATTATAGGAATGACAGCTGTTTATTTAGAAATGGCTCAAAGAATATGAAATTGGTATACATGTATATAATTATGGTCCATATAACTTTTTGTTCTTTTTAAGGAATGTAGATCTCAGAATTCAAATTGCCTTGAAAATACACTCAAAGATTACCTCCAAATTTGCATGAGAAATTTCACTCTTTGCTTATGGTTCTCATTTTTACCTTATTGTGTAATGTTGTTTGAGTAAACATTTGCAAAATGTTGAAACAGAGTTTCAGAGTTTGATATATGTAAACATATGAACATATTTAAGGAAAAGTTCTCCTGCAGCATTTAATCAGTTTCACTGTTAATTTCAAAAGAATACACAAATTCTAGATGTCGCATAAATTCTTAATCTTTGAGATGCAGCTAAATTTATTTCTCACATTTCTACATGCATTTTACTAATACTACATGCACTATAAACAAGAGAGGATGCTATAAAGGTTTTCATCATCTCTGATGCATAATGGCATACCTAAAAAAAAAGCTGTTGTTGTTTAAAGGATTTTCCTTTACCTCAATTTGTAACAAGTACAAACAGACAATAAAAAAACAACTTGAACTGTATTCAAGAGAAGAAATTTCTGTTGTTTTGCTGTGCAGTCAGAACACAATAAGAAATGTCCCAGGATCACAGAGGCCCGAATATTTTGTCAAATCTTCTAGTAAAAAGAGCTACATCTGAATAGAGCTAACATTTTTACCGTACACTTCCTGCAACACTCTTAGAAATATTAAACTAAAAGAACAGCAGCAAAGAATACAACTTCAAAGCTTATGTAACATTTGATGGCATCATAACTGAAAAAATTGAATATAGGACGTCCCTTAGTCAATCCCAAATATTTTTGTATTTTAATATAGTTCACTGGCACTTCAAACAGACCCAGAAGGTTGTGGCCCTTTATCGTATGAGAGCTGGAGGACACTTTAGGTAGCTTTATCTCATTCTCCAGTTAGTTGTGCCTGCAGGAGAGGCTGAACAAAAAAGGTAAGTGTTCCCTCTTTCATGGGAATACCACTAGGAGAGTTGAATTTAAGGCAAGGCATTGTCTGAGGGTGGAAGTGCTAATGGGAACATTTACACTACTCCAGCGAGCACAAAGAATTTAGGAGCACATCCGAATTATTTATACACCAACACAAGCAGTATGAGAAACACATAGGATGAATTGGAAAATTTGGTCTGGTACTAGAGCTGTGATATCATTGCTCTCATCTCCTGGATGGGCCTGGGACCTACACTGCAGAGAGCTTCTCTCCAGGATGGAGCCCTCAGTGCTCAGTTATAGCTTCTCATCCAGAACTCAAGGTGTAACATGATATAACTGTTCAGTTGTTTTCTATTCTGTTTCATTCTATGTCATTTTATTCCATTTCCTGTGCTTACCATGAGCAGAATAACAATGAAACTATTTGCCAGAAATGCCAAGAATCTTAGAACATATTATTCAAAGATTACAACTAGAAACAGGATTTAATTTTATTTTACTGACTCTGTTTCAGAGCCAATGTTCACAAGCATTGACACAAGGCATAGGTGTAGCCTATGTAGGCTATGTAGGCTGATGTATTCTTCAGTTTAACTTGAATAAGCATCCCTTGCAGTCTGGCGAAGGCAATTCACAGAGCTGCGGTGTTTAAGAGGCATTTGGACAATTTCTTTAATACTTTATTTTTACTTTTCGTCATACTGGAAGTGGCCAAGCAGTTGGGCTGTTGTAGGTGCCTTCCAGCAGTATCATTCTCTCTAAGGGCAACAGCAACAGTGAATGAAGGTCGAGGGGATTCTTACAGGCCACTAGAGAAGGGCTGTACCAGGTCAAACCAAAGCCCAAGATTTGGAAAAAAGTTGGCATCATGGTGACCTAATTTTCCAAAGATATGCTCATGAAGGTGAGCGAGTTTAAAATAGGACTCTGTCCAAAAACATAACTACGTATAGGGATATATTGCATGTAAATGCCAATGCTCATTTTTGCTTTACAAAAGCACCATTATGAAGAGTTAAACTTGCTAATTTCCTGACAGCAATGTTGACCCTTTGCTATGTGCAGTTTCTTATCAGAGGACACTAACCTTTGGCAGAGTGGAAGTAAGATTTTACTTATAGCAAGATGCTAATAAATTTAACTGTGTCTAGAAGTAACTGCATCCTTAATATATTCTATTCCAGACATTCAAGAAAACAAATACCAATGAGGTCCTTCAGGCTCCAAATCAATGGCACAGAACCAAGAACTATAGTTTAAAATCTCCTGAAGTTTTTTGTTTCATGAGAATAAATCTGCTTGATTTCTTTAGTGAATAAGTCATCATGGACAAATGGATCAGTCACCACATACAGAAATGCAAGAAAATAACACTGGGCACAACCATCATGAGTGCTCACTCAGGCCAAAAAAGATTAAAGGCAAGACTACTGTGATTAGGCTGAATGTTTTGACTGTATTTACCTGAACGGTACTATCCTTACTTTGTGAAAAAACATACTCTAACTTAACTTCCATTTTTGACTTTATTCCGATGTTTATTGAGGGATACTTTTTAAGTCTCTGCCTTCCCATTAAATGATTACAGACCACTGTATGGAAGAATCCTTCTGTAGGGTATGTGGGCAGTTAATCAAAAACCTATTAGAAAAAGAGTTTGTCTGTCTTTTCCACGGGAGAAGAGACAGACCTGACTTCAATATACCCTCACCAAAATCTGCAAGATTTTAACATATTTAGTGATATATTTGGTTTATCTAGCAGAGACAAGTTTTACTTCATTTGACCAATTAAAAAAAATAAATCTTTCTAAAGGAAAAGTTGAATGATTAAAACCACAAACCATCAGGTGTAACTGAAAAACTGCCTGAGAATACAACTGACCAAGCTGATGGGCCATGTATTCTTGCAAAAAAAATTTCTTTTTCTCTGCCTGATTATACGTTCATTGCCAGCATTGTTTGCAGTTCTCAAAACTGTGGTGCTTGAGAATATCCACCAGTAATATAATTATATAAAATAATGAATTTTTCATTTTTCTACCAGTTGTAAAAAGTTGATTGAAAAAAGGATCTATATTACATCAGATTAACAAAAAGATGAAGAAGATAAAGATATCTTCTTTTTTCTTTTTAATACAAATTATTATTATGTCAAACCTTTCTGAAATATTTAGAACAAAAAAGGTGTTAAAATCAGACAATAAGGTATTTGGAAATACTTTCTTTTATGTTTCAGGCTGAATCTTGCTAATAGTAACTGAAGCCTGTTCTCACTTTTTTTCATGCCAAAAGATATGAATGTGTATGTAAGGACAATCACAATCACTTCTTTCTGCAGAGGTCATGGAACAAAACATTTTATACTAAGAATGCTTATACATATAAAAAGCTTAAGTTGCAAAACTTTACTGTTTAATGATCACCATGGTCTCCGGATATCTGGAGGATAAAATGTATCCATTTGCATGACCTTTAGGAAAACCCCCAAATTTTGCATGGCAAAAAGGTAGAAAAAATAATCTAAAAAAGAAGCAAGCTTACCAACAGAGCATATATTCAAACAGCTCTTTAAAAGTTTGCAAAGACAAAGTTCACAGTTCATTTCCCTCACTCTCTATAGTTTAGATGGGAGTACTCAGCCATGTGCCTTTAATGTTACAAAGAGAATATCAGGCTATGTTTGCCACTGATGAGCTGTGAAGATGATGGCATAAAAATCAAACACATAGGCCTAAATAGGTATAGAAATTCCCAGTACAAAAATACTAAAATTTAAGAGAAAAGGGTAGAAACATTTGGATACTTTGCAGAACTCTCAACTATCCCATTCACTGACACAAGGAAAGCTTGCATAGTTCACAGCATCCTCTGCTAAATGATTGGTTTAGGTCTGTTTTTTTCCCCAGCTTAAAATCCCTGTATATTCAAAGCACTGTCACAGCAAGTTAGTAAAATTCCTAGAAATATGATAACACATGATTTCACAAAATAAGCACTTTAAATGATTCCTCCTTTCTCATAGCTAATTTTTTATGCAGCTCTACCACTCAGGTGGACAGAAAAGTCTGACCAGAAAACTTAGTGTCACATTTATTATAAGCAATAAAATATAATAAGAAAAAGCAGGAAATTTTATGCAGATTACTGGACTACATTAATATCTTCATCATTTAGGTCTATATTCCCATAGGCACCAGAAATACATATACATACATTTATATACAAATAGAGCTCTATTTTATTTACCCTAGGGTGTAACAACAGCAAACACATTACTTCAAGGGTTTTTGGCTCATACATCATTTTATGCTATATGCTGGTGAAATAAAATGTCCATGGTAAACTGTGAATCTGGCCAAGAGAAACTTTATAAGATTCAACAAAAGGGAAGTAATAGTGATTTTCTCATCTACATTAAAAAGTCACTTTGATACTTGGATACAATAGATTGTTCTGGACAGTATGGAATTTTCTCTTTTTAGTGTGTGTATGGCAACCATTTAAGACAATGATTGAGACATGGATAGTTAGTGCCAATAACATGAAACCAAGCAAAAGAGATTTCTAATAAGTTCATTACATGTAGCTGAATATGGAATTAACTGCCAAAGGAAACAATATCTTAAGTCAAAGTCACCGCAGACAGACAGCACTAAAACCACCACAAGATCTGTTCAGTCGACAGGTTTTAGCACTTCAGTATTTCCTAATCAGTTCTTGCAAACATTTACTTGGCTCACATCTTAATAGCATCTCCAAATTTTGTTTTTGTTTTTGTAATGTATTTACAGGACCAAGGTTTTGTTCATTTTACTATCTTTAGAGTAAATGTCCACTATACATATATTCCTTATATCATGAATAACCACAGGACTGTGATTACTATTTTTCCTTCTTTTCCCTCCCTCTCTGAAAAAAAAATAAAAATCAGTCATCCATGAAGAAACTGAAATAGTAACATTTGACATAGCTCAGTGTGGTGGTTTAATCCACCTTTTAGCGTTCAGGGGGCAGGTTCAATGAAAGTGACGGAAAACTGAATAGAATTTTTCAGCAGGTGAACAATTTATTCCAGGGGAATTAAACTGGAGGAAGGAATAACCCACAGGAGACCCCAGAATTACATTGAGGGACCCCCAACAGGCAAGAAAAAAAAACACACAAAAAGAGAAAAAACAAAAAAAAAAGGGAACTGTTCCTTTCAGCCAGATGACTAGTTGAAAGGAACACGGAGGAAGGGTAGGAAAAGGTGTCTCTCCCTTCTCTCTCTCTCTCTCTCTGGAAGCAATTCTGGCCCTCCAAACTCTCTGAAAAACACAGAGGTGAAAACGATTCCCTCCCTCGCCTTTCCAAAGGATACTTGCTAGCAAGCTGGAAATGGCTCCTGGGTTGAGAGAAATGGGTGGAATCCCGCCGTGGCCTGCGGGCGCTGGACACCGAGGCTGCAATCCTTCTCCTCCCAGCGGCAGCCGAAAAAGAGAGCGGGGTGGGTCCGTGCCTCGACTTTTAAGCCTTCTCCGTCTCACGTGAATATCGTCACCTTCTTCTGGACCAAGCTGGCTTCTCATAAGTCCAGCCAGTAGGGCCCCGCTTCAGTTTCCGGTATTTTCTCGATGAAGAACTCATGAGTTTCAGTCATTAGGCGACATCTTTGTTTTCATGGCGGCAGCACCTCAGAGATGCCACAGCACCAACACGGTGCCAGGGCCAGCCCTCTATCGGTGTCCGTCAGCAGCCTTGGTGCTGAAATTCCCGGCCAGGCTGGCCCGGGGCTGTGTGCTGCTGCCCGCGCTCCGGGGTGGGGGTGAGGAGCCGCCGCCCCCCAGAGGGATGCTGGGGCTTTCCCGTGCCTGTGCCCCCAGGCTGCTGCTCGCCCCGGGAAGCCACTGTACCGGTGCAGGAAGGGATAGTCCCGGCCGCCCACTTCACAGGGAAGGGCCCCTGTGCTCCCGGGAGCGGCGGGGATGGGGGGCTAGAAACNAGAGCTGCCACCCGGCCCTGGCCCCGACCTCAGGGGCACTGGGACTGGTGCAGGCCCCACTCTGTCCCAGCCCCCATGGGTACAGGGAGAGCAGGCCCCCGTGCTTTCAGGAAGCCCGGGGCGATGAGCTGCTGCCCAGCCCTGGCCCCGGTCCCGGCCCCGGCCCCGCTCCGTCCCGGACAAGGACAACCCCCCTTCCCAAAACGGCTTTTGAGGAAAACTGAATTTTAAATCAGGTAAGTGGATTGCTCTCTTACACCCCCCTTCAAAAGCCTTGTTTTTCAAACTGCTACACTCAGTACAAGTAGTAGAGCTAATATCTGAAAAGAACATTTCTGCAAATGCAACTCTGGTCAGTCCTACTGCCTCCTAAGTATTAGCAAATAGAGCTGGTCAGTGAATGGAAACTCTCAGCTTGCAGACATCCATGAAGCTTTGTAATTGTTCTTGCCACCTATTTGCCTTGAGTATATTGAGTATTTACATGGCTTTCTGCCATCTCCTAGTGATTTTTTTCAAGAATTTGAAAAGTCTTACCATCAGATGCGCAGTTGCATCAAAAAGACACAGATGTAGATAAGATCCAGAAAATCAGCTCTGCCATATAAAAATCTCTCTGTGAATAAAGGTGTCATGGAATATTTTCCACTCATAGAGTTTCAGGGCCCAGAAGGTCTCATACAGTTATCTTGAAACCATAGCCAAAGCCTATGCAATAATATGCCTGTTGTCTTTTTTTCTTTTTCTTGTAGGCATTCATCTTCCATAGGATAGAGATTAAAGGAATCAGTAGTAAAATGTAGTATATTGTACTTGTCATAGCCTCCAGATGCCATGTCTTTGCTGCCTGTCTCAAAAATTCTTAAATGTGAACATGGTGGAAGATGCATGTCAGGTGCCATTCCTCTCTGCCTCCAAATGAGTGGGAATAAAAGTCTGCCATCAGTTTTCACTTAAATGATTTCAGATGCTTTCTTCTTCGTGACTTACTTTTTGATATATGATGCCACTGCAGGTATAAAGATCATTTTCCCCTTTATGGTGTATGAGAGAGATAATTTAAAAAAAATTCTAAAAGGCTATTGACCAAAAAGTGTTGTTTATATTGTATGATAGTATATTTTTTGGGATTTTTTTCAAAGTTATTTTGCTTATGCAACTCCATTATTAAGAGAGCTGTTAAGCAAATTGTTTACTCAATTTTATTACTTTTTAAAATTAGACATAGTCAGTTTTGCCCTATGGAGAATAAATATGTTTTCTAAATATGATATCAGCATTTATTCACAGAAGAAAATACAAATTTCATTCTGAATCTTGTGGAATGGGACCTTCTTTTAGGTGACTTCTATGAACTCTTGTGTTAGAAGGCAACCTCACAGATCTCATCTACACAAAATGTATAGACAAAGTTTCAAAGACAGCACAGATTTTAAATTTTTAGCAAAACAAAACTGAAAGAAGAAAATTTAGTAATGTTATGAACTTCTCCAGGGACAGATGTGAGGTCTAATCACCCTGTGGAAAATACACCTCTTTCTTAACTTTTCAAAGAAAGGCATGGATTTCACCTCTTGTACAAAAAATTAAATATATACCTTACATGTATATTCAAAGAAAACAGGAACCAGAAATTATATCAATTAATGACCTGGCCTTTGAATAAGCAGCTCAATACAAGGAAGCATTTTTCATAATAATCTAATGCTAATGACCAGGTTTGCAGCAATATGCAAGGAAACAGCTTTTATAGTCACTAAATGTATGTCTTCCCAATTAAATCTTTCTTGCAATGTGAGAAAATTAATTTTTGTATCTGAAAATGTGTTCTCTAAAATATCTAAATAAAAGAATATATTAATTATGAATCTATTAACTTACAGAAAAATTACAATTGTGATGTATTGGGCTGCCTTTTTATTTAGGTAGTAGTTCCAAAATTCAGGGCAGATTCAATGAGAAGCCTGTCTTTTAATCAGGCTTTTAAAACTGGTGATTATCTAAATGGCTAGTTCCTTAAATGACAGCAGAATTAATCTTCAAATCACACTGGTTAATGACAGTACTTATATTTATATGCAAATATATGCACTTCTAATCATAAGGCTAAAAACTTGGCCTCTATCAGAGAACACATCTACATTGAGAGGTATGGCATTATACACCTGGCTACAAATAATTCATTTGAGGACAAGCTGGGAATTTGTACACAGTACTCCCTTGTTCCAGTAGTCATACCAAAGGGCTGCCTTCCTCTCTTTCTACAGTGATTTTTTAGCTTTTCATCTGAACTGCTCTGCTGCTCTCTACTGATACCATTTTGGGAGCAGCCCAGTTCCTGCATATAAAACCCACACTGTATCTTAGGAGAGTTGTTGAAAAAAAAGTCCCTATATACATAAAATCACAATATCATTAATTTATATTAAAAAAAGCCAAAACCAGACAACAGTTATTGAAGTCACTTCTAATAAAAACAGACTAGCAATACTTTTTTTCAAAATTATATTGGGTCACCTTAGTTCTACTACATTTTTTTTCCTTTAAAGAAAGTTATATTTAGCAGTAAGCTAGATGCTTTTTTTTTTGTATCAAACACCAGAATTTGAATTTGATAAACATGTAAGGAAGTATACTTAAAAATAAATATTTATTATGCTTGAAAGTTAACCATGCCGTAGTGTTCAGTATGCTTAAAACAGCATGTAAAACATTTTAGTAGTATTATGGTAAACACTTGTTTATTGAGAACCATGTACTGACTAATCAGTCATGCCTAAAGCTCCAGAAGCTCAGTTTCTCTTTGTTTAAGAATTAACTTCAGAGCAACCCACAGTTCCTCAGGCATCACAGAATTATAGAATAGTATGGGTTGCAAGGGTCCATTAAAGGCCACCTAGTCCAATCCCTCTACAATGAGCAGGGACATCTTCAATAAGATTGGGTTGCTTAGAGGCCTACCCAACCTGACCTTGAATGTTTCCAGGGATGGAGCATTTACCACCTTTCTGGGCAACTTGTTCCAGTGTTGCACCGCCCTCACTGTAAAAAATATCTTTTATATATCTTATCTAAATTGACCCTCTTAGTTTAAAACCATTACCCTTTGTCTTACTGCGACAGGTCCTGCTCTTTTCTGTTTACAAATATATGCATCCATGTGTGTCCTCAGCACAGCTGCACCAGTACCAGAAAGTTTGATTTGATTTCTCAACTAAGTTCCTGCAGCTGCTGGGAAATTCTCTGTGGTTTAATACACACTTTCTAAACAGGACTTTAGTTCATTGTACAGAAAAAAAGAAAAAATAATACTACAACACTATTGGTTCTATTGTTGTTTGAATGAAAGCATGTAATCTCTTGACTATCTCATCAAATCAAAACTAGTGAAATCAGTTTTTAATTTTTGCTAGTTAGAAGGCCAAAGGGCTCCCATATGTCTTATATTGCCCAGTGAAGTCAATGGATGAGGCTTCCAAATATGTTTCTCACTTTATTCAAATGCTTCTTTATTAAAACAAAAATCTCAAATAGCATTTTCTATCTAAAATATCAACAAATACAGAATACTGTATAAAAATACATACTTAAAAATAGGACATCATACATTCTATTTTCTGCAAGCCTGCAGACTTTCTTGAAGCACTGACAGGATTTAATTAAAGGAAAGACATTCAGAAACTACCCTTGCTTTTCATAATATCAGTTCTGCTTGTAACTAGAGAAATATCTGTATCACTGCTTATTCAGATTTTAAAAATTCTAAAGTCACATTCAAATAAACCAGGAAATACCTCTGAAAATCACATTACATATTTAGACAAGCTGAGCTACTCTTATAGAATTATTTATCGCTTTAATTTTATCTCTAGCATCAGGCAATAAATGATGTCCTGTTTCCATTTTTCCCCTCCAGACCCAACATGATGCTTGTTTGACTACTATGTTTTCCTCAAGTGCCCCATTCAAGCTTATATAATAGTCAAATCCTTCTACTAAAGAAACCATGAAAATAAAAAGGAGCAACTTCAAAGTACTATCATGAATTCCAAGATGGCATCTTCCAGAGAAAAACAAACTAGAAACTCAGAGTTAAGGTGGCAATAAACATTTCGTGAAGCGTTAGGTAATACAACTAGCAGACCTGGAGCATTTTAACCATCTAAGCTGAAAGTATTTGAGATTCAGATCTAATCTGAGATCCAAATCCCGTTTTCATTTAGGGGAGAAAAAAGTATCATCATAGAAAAACTTACAATAGGAGCAGCCATAGACTTCAATTCTTAATCCAATTTGGCCTTCTCCATTCCAGTCCAAAGGAACTATCCTTACATAGCGAGCGATAACAGGATGTTGTAAATCATGCCGGACCACGCTATCGGAGTTTGTATTTCCAGGAAATGCCTAAGGGAAAGACAGAAAAAAAAAAAAAAAAAAAAAAAAAAAAGAAAAAAAATATTGTATACCATCTATCTCACAAACTGTAAAGATTGAGTTCTGAGGGAAAACGTTAGTAAAGTCCTCTGAGTACACTAGGATACACTGAAATTTGGTTTAAATGTTTCTTGATTAGTGAACAAACAAACAGTAGATTTACCAAGTTTCACAAGAGTATGAAAAAAATGGTGCTGAGGTATCGTGATCTACTACAGGTATGTCAAAATCATGGAATGGCTGCTGCTAGGTAAGAGATTTACATTTTGCATCACTTATCTTTTACTCAGTTATTAACATGTTAATAAAAGTATCCAATCTAGAATGGTTGTTCTGGGTGAGAAGCTATCTACCTTCAATCAGGAAGATTACACACAGCAGTCATTCTTCTGTAAATATGACCATTGAAATAACTTGCTTACTGAAATAGTGACAATCTCAACATTTTCAGGGGAAATTTCATACCTCTTTGTAGATAATTTTCAATAATAATAAATGTCTTTTAACAATTAATGGAGTAGTCATAAAGAACATAGAAAAGGTGACATATAACTAATTAACTATGAAAGTAAGAATTTTTTGGTATCCTCATTCAAAAGATTTTTGCTGCAGAGAAAAAATATTCAGTAGTAATATCTACATATTTATTCTATAATAAATACATATAGTGGAACAAATAAATCAAAGAATAAGGAATTGCAAATTATGGCTATCAAAATATATAAGAAAATAAAATTTAAATTGGTCCTTTGCATAGCAATTACATTCCCAGATACTATTTATTCCAAAAATATATCTTAGAAGAATAATTATTTTGTACCATGCACAGTTGACCTAGGTGCCGGTGGATGTACAGAAGACGCACAGTTCCTTGGTGGACTCAAAAACTTATATACTAACGGTAACATTAACTTAATTTTTCTGTGCTGCAGCTGTTGATGCGCTAAATGATCATGATGACATTCCTCAGTTCATACATACGTTTGCAAAAGACATTAATTACTGTCTATGAAACACATATATTTGAGTGATATAAGGAAATGAACAGGTCTGTCTTCTGAGATGAATAGAAGACAATAAAAAACAAAGGAAAGCATGCACTAAATAAGGACAAAAAATCCTATTGATCGACTGCCTGTTTTATTAGTCTTGCTCCAGGAATCACAAATTTCATGGAGGGAATAAAAAATTTGATTCTCTTAAGAAAATATGTTTTAGTCTGCGTGCAAGATAAAGCTCCATATTTCAACAGCAAATTCTGCTTGGGCTTGTCTTAATATTGTGTTTGGCATAATATTATCAAAATTCTATTAATGTAGTTTTAGTGGTTGTTTTGGTTTAGGCTTTGTTTATTTGTTTGTTTTCTTAACTATTAGGATCAAACGAAGCTGAATATAGGAAGACATGATATTTTCTGCATAATTTAAATTATTGATGAAAAACGATTTTCAAAATCAAAATTATATTCTGTAGCTCATGAAACTTTGTGCCCTGCTTTACCAGTCCTTTGTAAGAAAGACTTAAAACTGATAGCAGCAGGTATTTGGTATTTTGAGGGTTCCTCTTGGTATATGATCTAGTTCTGAATGCACAAACACAGTCAATAGAGAATAAGGCAGCCTGTTGTTAGTTTCCCAGATTACTAAAATGCATTCCATTTAGTCTCCAGCAGAACAATATCTTTTAAACACAGGCTTCATTCAAATAAATGGAGTGCATTAATACACACTTTGTGGATAATGCAAATATCAGGCCAAAATCCAAAATCCATCATTGCAAGGCTGCAAAATCAATTTACAGAAGCTTGAGAATTATACAGTATTGCTGTGAAATCTCCTTCTCTGGCCAATGAATTTAAAAGCATAATTTAGACCTACATCTCTATCAGGAGATTTTTTTTTATTTTTTTTTTAACAGGGAGTAACTCTTTAGTTAAAAGAAATAATATACACATATTGAAATGTACAAAACTATTTTTTCATAAAAAATTGGAAATATTTAGATAAATTAAACAAGTGTTTCTGATTATTAAACTCGTTAACTCACTTAAGTATTGTTCCCTGTTTTTCTTTAACCTAAACTGGGAAAATGATCAAAATGTCTCACTTGTCGGTAAAATGTTTCATGAGTCCAACATCAAAATACTCTGTAACAGAAATAATTTCTCTTCTTGTGTTGGACACTGACTTTTATAAGCAGCTTTGTGTTTCAGTTCACATTGCAATGAAAAGATTAGGAATGTTCTGAGCAACAACCACTTTTCTCAATGGCAGTGCTCCACAGGACAGCTACATAAGAATGAAAAAAAGGTGAAAAAAGGGTCCTCAAATCCTTTCTAAACAGTACTTTTGAATCCACACTGGATGGAGTTTTCAAAAGTATTCAGTAAGATTTTTTGAACTATACTCAAGAACAAAATTTTTTAGCTCCAAATAAATTTAAAGAAATAACAGGGTAGGTTTATAGGACAGACAATATATTTTAATGGACCAATTAATTAAGTTTTAAAATAAATAAACAAACAAATGTTTGACTCAGTAGTCTTGGTTAGCACTAGCAGTAGCAAAAAGAGCTGTATGAACTTTAACATTCACTTTGGCTTTATCAATATGCTTCAGCCATACTACTGTATATGGTGTCACAGTAGAGACATTCAATGCAATTTTCTTTGCATAAATAAAGAATCTGAGAAAAGTGAAGGTAAGGATTTGAGGAATTTATAAGAAAAGGAAAGTTACAATTCAGACTCTTTTTTTCCCCCCTATATTTACACAATAATTATATTCTAACCTGTAATTATAAATGTTAAAGCTAAATGATAAATTCGTAGTAGTATTGTAGTGAACAGCGTAACAGTAGTATTTAAGTAAAAATAAATGGGTTTAGTTTCCTGTAAAAGAACAGTGTGCAACAGTTTTATGGTACTCAACTGTAGGGATACAAGTGCATTACAAAATCTTATTTTGGGAAAATGCTTGATCACATTTTACAATAAATGACTAAAACAAAATCCTCATCATGAAAAAAATTATTTTTGAAGTGAGGAGGTCCAAAAGTGAATGAAAAGATCTGTTATTAACTGAACTAAAATGGAAATTTTCATACTCTAACCAAAGAGTAAAATAATGAAAGAATGTTTGTCAGATCCTCATTGAAATGAACAAAAATACATTTGCAGTCTTTCAGCTCTTCGTAAAGGAGAGAAAAAAATTTGCACTTCACCAAAAAATATCATCACCTGTATACCAGAGAACCTAATTTACTTAAGGGGAAAATTATTTCTTCACCTCACTTAATTCAGGTGAAGAATTCTCCATCCAAATGAATGATCTATTCAGAGACAAGTATTAGAATTATCTCAGTGTAGGCTCTTTCTAATATGATGTAAAAATAGGGCAATGTGTGGAACAGCCGGATGACATTTCTTTTTCCACAAAAAGGGAATAACTAAAATTTTTTAAACTTTCATTACTATTAATTTTTATTAGTAGTTTAATTTTATACTTACTTTTATATTCATGGTAGTTATATTTTGTCGTTGCTATTTTAAGCAAAGAAAGGAATAATTTGTGGCTCTGAATTTCTGAAAAAAAATTCTATGCTTCTAGCTTTATTTTGACAATGCAATAGTGAAAACACTACAGAGTCTATGTTCCATGGTACTATAACTCCATAAATGGTAGAAACCAGATTTGCATATAAATTTGCATTAATAGAAGCATCATATTATGAATATGAAAACATTCACAGGCAGGCAGAATATGTCTGTGGGAAACGTAACTAGGTTTTTCTTAAGGACTCCAAGGTGAGTTAAGAATGAAGCTGACTAAACCCTAAAAAAATTATTTTATAGAAAACCCCTCAAATTCCAAAACAAATACTTTTTTAAAAAATTAGAAAGAACACAAACTTGAGAAACAGACAGTTTGGGCTATGTTTGTCAGCCACTGCCTGCATAACAAAGACAATCTGGAAACTTTCTTCACTGCAGTTCTTGAGACTCTGCACCATCCAGAGAGGGAGCAGGGCAGGCTGGAAGCTCTCAGCCAGCAGTGGAGTGGAACAGTATTTGGCATAACAGGGCAGTTCAAATCCAGGGGCCCTGGAAAAATTCACATCACATACTGGTTCTGCACCAGCTGACTGAAATCCACAACAGATTTCAGAGAAGATGTTTCAAAAACCTTCCTATTTTACCACATGGATATTAAAAAAAAAAAAAAAAACCAAACAAAAAAGCAAACTCCATAAGCACCTCCTTGATGGTGAAACTTTTCTTTCCCCTACATCTATGAAAATCTAGCCCAAATGTATCATGCAAACCCAAAGAGCAAGAATAAAAACATTGAGTGAAGGAAAGTGTTATGAGATTGATTTCAAGGACAAGGGGAAAAAAGAGATGAAAATATATGGCAGAAAAACTAGTTGCTTTAGGAAAGAATAACAGCTAATAAAGACAACAACATTAATGGATTAGAAGGCAACAGATTTGAGTTTGCTCCATTTTAGCTCAGTTTTGCCATGTTCCTGTACTTTCATGTGCTAGCACTGTGTGAAATAAGTAATAGGAAGCAGTAACCTTTTGCTTGTAGAAACATTTTTTCATTCACTCTGCTGAACAGCACAATCAGTAACACTACACCTTGCTTACTCTACTCTCTCCCTAAAACCAACCATGTTGAAAACAAAACAACATTTCTACAGCATCCTTCATAATCTCACACAGAAACATATCTGAATAGAAAAACAGTATCTGAAAACAATTAAAAGCTATAGCAGGTACTTCACTCATCTCAAATTATGTAATCCTCAGTTAATGCACCTTCATCTGATGCTCAATCATATATTTGAGAACCATGGTCATAAAATGACCAGAACTCCGAAGAGTTCGGGATTAATAACAAGTGGATCAAGTAAATATCATAATGCTGGTGATGATGTACTCATATGAAATTGACTCTATTATCAATGCTAACAGTAAATTCCCAATTTCAGAAGTTATCCATATAATTCTCACAGCCACATATCTGTTTTTCATATATAAACCAATATATGTATTTCATGTGTTTCACATATAAACCCAATGTTATGTGTATAGTACAAAAAAATTCCTGGAAACTTACTCATATACTCAAAATAAGGAACATCTACAAACAAGCATTTAATAGAAGTAAATCCTCCCTCCCTCCCTCCCTCCCTCCCTCCTTCCTTCCTTCCTTCCATTTCCTAGCATTTTTTTAGCAAAGACATCATTTTGTACACATTACACTGTCATAATCTCTACTGATTCCTAGGGAATTTACTTTCAGGTTCAAATTCTTCTTTATATGCTGAAAACATTATTTAATCACATATGCATCATTTAATGTATGTTTAATGTTTAATATCATGCAATTAAATCTACATGCAAAGAATAATGCTTAAAGCTGTATTTGTTGCCTTTTGCCCTTTCACATCTCCAAGCAAAATTAAATGCTTCAGCAACATAAGATTATTGATCTTTATAACAAAATATGGTAACATTTTATAGCCTGCTTAACTACTGCTGTACTTAAAAAGAAGTCAATCTCTTCTACAGGAACATTTGTTTTATTAATAGTTCAACAGGAGGAATCATAGAGAAAGATATGATACCCTGGGCATAATTTCACATACCTGAAAGAAAAATTACTCATACAAGCTTTGTTATCAAGTCCATCTCTGAGTTTTAACTTGGTGTATTGATGTTTACAGTTTTTCTTGTCAAAAACAAACAAACAAACCATATCCCAAAATCCCCATGCCGTCACAGCTACTGATGTCAGGACATGACTCAGCAACTGGATGCAAGTGAAACATTCTTTTCTGGCATTATTACAGGATATTATTTTTCATCACTTTAAGTAATGAAGCCTAAAGACAAAATCCATAACAAACAAAGAAATACCCCTGCATCTTGT
The DNA here is from genome assembly GCA_013399895.1 of Serilophus lunatus. Lineage (NCBI taxonomy): Eukaryota > Metazoa > Chordata > Aves > Passeriformes > Eurylaimidae > Serilophus > Serilophus lunatus. The sequence goes on along the minus strand of VXBA01001957.1, from coordinate 535,458 downwards.
TTATAAAAGCCAAATCCCAGAATTAATTGGTTTTCTCATACTTCTACATATTAATCGCTCACACTTTATTTATGTTTAAAAATACTACCAATTTATCTCTGAATTTTGCTAAGAAAACTGACCGCTTTCCTGAACAGGACAACAATCCAATGCTAACTTTATATTACCGGAATATTTGTGGTAGGACATCTGACACTTTTTTTTTTTGTTGTTTGTGTACACCCAGAAATCCACTCAGTAACTCTATTCCCCTAATATTTTCTCATGAGCAATAGGGCACAGATATATGAATACTGTAAAATTTTACTTTATGGGAAATCTTAGAAGGCATCACAGCAGTCACTAGCAGTGTCAGAATTTTCTGCATCCTGAAATTGATCATAATACTCCAGAGATGTTCCAAATATCTCACCAGAAGGTATGTTCTTCCCTTTTGGTGCAGGTGCCAAATGTGAAAGAAAAATTTCTGCTACAGATATTCACAAAGTTAATAGTTAATTTTGGAATATGCATAATGAAAAAGAAATTTCAACCACTATGCTGAGCTATGTGGGTTTTGTTCAGCACGATATAAAATGGTGAAAATCTAAAATTTTTTAAAACCTGAGTTATAAAGTATTGAAATATCATTAGTTTTTTTAAAGTCAACACTGTTAGTAGAAATGTTTCCTGCAGAGTGTTAATGAATTCCTGAATATCATTATGATATTAATTTATTTCCATAATTTCCTGCTTTTTAATTTTCCATAGATCATACCATACCTAGAGAGAAAATTGTTATTATTCATCCTGATACACTAAACAACTGAGGTTGCAATATCTCAAGGCTCTAGGTGGCTTATTTTTCATTTTTAACCATATCTGAATTCAAAAAGAAAATCAGATGAGTTTGATTTAGAAAATTTACTGATAAAAGTCTATCTTAGTGTTTGGCTATTTTTTTTATACTTAAATTTTCATTGAGAAGATACAACCTTCCAGCCATTGAATAATGTTACATCTTTGTTGTCAAGCTCAAATGATTGCATAATTCATAAAAATTTCTTAACATATTGGAAAGTAATAATTATCTTGCTCTTATGTCTTAAATAAACTAAACAGGTTTTAAGTCTTAGTCATTGCAGAACCTAATTCAGGGGCAACTTGGAGTCTCTTAATGAAGGCAGCTGACACGTTTAATATAGCTCCCTCATTTGTATGAGGAACTCAAACATGCATTGTGTCCAAGCCTGTGGACTGACGGAGAGGAAAAGATTGTCTTCCATGATGCAACACACAGGATGTATCCTATAGCACAGGTGCTGGGTTTTCTTTGTGGCAGTTCCCATGTGATGCTAGCCAAGTAAGTTGCAAAAAAGTTTTAAGTGGCACTTAGTATAGTGTCTAGGGACACAGAAGGATCAGGCAGTTTTGACTTAATCTTTCACTGTCTCAGTTGCACTTATAAGATATGGAGCAAAAATTAATTTATTTTATGGGGTTATAAAAAGAAAATAATACTTATTAAGTACCTAGTAAAGTATTCACATGGGTGCCTAAATTAGAAATCTGAGATTTTTCTGGTCGGCGAAGCAAAGTGGGAGATAGGAACTAAATTGAAAGCTTGCCACTCTTCAGTGGCTGCGCAGTAAAATATAAATTTTCATGGGTACAACATAAATGTATTCTACAAAATAGAGATTATGATCAACGACTTAGTTTCAAAAGTTACCCAGTTACTGGTTCATGTTAAAAGAAAAAAGACTACGAAAGTCAGTGTCAAATGGTTAGACAGAATAAAACTTGCTTTTCTCCAGGAAGTTGTGAGATTTTATTGATTAATACATAAAAAATTTACTTCTGCTGCATCTTCTGTAGAATGAGAGACAGGAAGAACTTGCTTCCAAAATAACTAAGCACAATTGTAAACGTTACTGAAATAATAACAGCAAGAGCTCTCTGATCACTGGCTTCCAGGTTACTGAGCTCAACAAAAATAGGAGTTCTCACCTGGAGAAAAAGGACAACCACAGAGTAACTCAGAGCAGTCCTTGGTTTCTTTTCTTCTCTAAATAAACTTTGATTTTTTTTTCATACATTGATGCTTTCAAAATAGCTTTTTAGCAATTTTCATAACAATATTTGCTCCTTATGCACCACTCTTGTCTCAAAGACGTCTCTTCTACACAGCTCCACAACTCTTCTAGGTTATTTTGGAGACCAAACAGTTGAGTCTTTTGCTAGAGATTGCACTTAGGAGAGGCAAATAAAAATGCAGCAGAATTCCACACCCCCTGCAGTTAGTGTATTGTACTGTATGACTCGAACTCCCTGCAGGAAAAAGTACAAAAGCAAAACCTATTATAAATACTGTTGAGAGTCATCTATATTCAGTAAGGACATCGGAAATAAGCAAAGCTTATTAGCTCCAATTAGTTACATATTGATCTAAGCAATATCTTGGCCCATGACAAAAAATTCTGATTTGTGAATTCAATTTATAACTATAATTAAAAATTACCATACTTGCTCCTTTCATATTCTTTCCTTTTGAGTCAGGAGTAAATCAGGATGGCCAAGTTTTAATATAAACTTTTCTTATTTAAAAGTAGTTTTCATTTCTATGTGAAATCATAGAAAAGTCCAGAGGCTGCTTTTCAGATCATTGCAGTTTTGCCTAGACTTTTAGCATGCAAGAAATAACTGCAAACCAAAGCACATAGAGTATCCGAAATAGTTACAAGAATACAACTGTAAATCAAGTTATGAGGAATAATGGTTATTGTGTATTAATTTCTTAAAGTATAAAGTTAATATTGTATATTGAGATAAAATAAAAAAACTTTGAAGACAAAAATTTAAACAATCCTGTGTTTTTCTAGTATATTTTCAGTATCTGTCTAACGCTGGGTTTATAGTTAATTGCAAATAGAAGTTATATTCTTCATAATCCAGATAAACTTCCTAATAATAAGAATAAAGCCTGAGTAATATGAAAAAAATAAGCTATCATTAAACATCTCTCAGCTCTCCTTAAATCATACTAAAACATTACAAAATTAATTTAAAATAATAGAAAGTTGAAAGGTATGTATATAAATTAATTTTGAATTTTTAAATTTTTTTTGCTTTTTTCCAAGTTACAATGTTTATGAATGAAAGAAAATACATGCATAATATTAAGTAAAAATTTAGTAAAACATTATTTGAGGGAAGAAAGAAAATTAGTACTATTGCTATGTAACAAGTAACACATCTCAATTTCTGGCTGTAGCAGCAGCCATCTATCTGAACATGTCAAGAAGCAAAAAAAAATAAAAGTAACTTATCTAAAATACTTTACATACACCAAAACCAGGAACTCCAAAGGTTGATGCAGTTGTCAAAGTTAACTACAATGCAGGAACTCAATAACCATTTTCTTTTCCTTTTCTCCTGTTCACCCTAAACAGAGCCCGCACTCTGAAAAGTACTACTTTAAGTCAAGATCTTCCCAATGAAGGTCCACAAGTTTAGACCCTTCTGGTCTGTCACCCAGGATATTAGCAAATAAAAATAAAATCTAATAAAAATATAAATACGGGAAACACCAATAAAAATTTGTGGAACCTTTCTAAAATTTGGTATAAGGCTGAAAGTGCTAAAAATAGAGAATCATAAACAAAAATGCATGCAAGCAAACAGAAAATTCCTATCTCAGGAAGAATACCTGGAGTAGGACTCCTCAGAATAACCCTTACAAAGTGATCAAAGGAATATTACTAAGAAATGCCCAAAGGCAGAATTACAGCATGTGACAGTCTTCAAAAACGTCTGCTTGTCCTACTTGGATTCTATGGCTGCTCTTTCTAGAGAAATACGTACAGTTGTAACTACTTGGCTTTTTGAAATTATACAAAAAGCCACAAGAATTTTTTACAAAAAAATATTTAAGAAAATATAATTGTTAGAGGTTGTTTATTTTTCTCAGGACTTTCAGGTCATTTTTAATTTTTTTTTCTGCTAAGATGAGAATGAGAGAAAGAAATGAGATCCAGTGTAATCTCTGACTGGAAACCCCTGTGAATTTAGTAAATTGTTAGATGTCTTAACAAAAAAAAGACAATAATAGAATAAGAAATATTGAAGGTCCTTTCTTTCTTTTAAAGCAAATAATCAGATTTCATCACATTGCCTCTTTTATGACTGCACAGTTTAGAAGTTATAGTTGTTCCTTTGACAAAGATCATATACATCTATAATTTCCCTATGATGTTGTTTTGTTTAGGTTCACATCAACTACTACTCCAACAGTGACTGTATAGCCATCTTTTAGGTGAAATGCTCTCAAATAGCTGTTGGCTTTTGAAATAATAGGACTTCCATAAATTAAAATCATTGTCTAATAATCACTAATGGTGAATCTAGTTTGAAAACATTAATTGGAAGAGGAAAGATTTTCAAATTTTTATCACATGTCTACTTTTCCGGCCCAGCCAAGACGGCCCCAGTCCTGCTTCTTCACCCTCCCCCTGCCTCCACCCTTCCCGGAGGAAGCCCCGGGGCGGGCAAGGCGGAGTACGGGACTCACGGTCATTGCCCAGGTGCCTGGCACTGGTGTGGTGGCCCCAGGCCGGTGCTGGCCGGGAACCTGAGCACGGCTGCCACTTTTGGACAGCGACGGGGGGCCAGCGCTGGTGCCATACTAGCGATAGAAGTAGCAATGGAGCCGTGGCGTTCCCCGCGGTGTTGCAGCCATGAAAACAAAGATGGCGGGCGGGACTGAAAACTCGTGATCCCCTTGATGAGAAAACACCGGAACTGAGGTGGGGCCTGGCCGGCTGGACCAATGGGAAGCCGGCTTGGCCAGGAAGAAGGCGACGAGATCCACGCGAGAACGAGAAGGCTTAAAAGTCGAGGCACGGCCCCACCCCGCGTTCTTCTTCGGCTGCTGCTGCGAAGAGAAGGCCCCGGCTGCTCTCCCCCTCAGTCATAGGCCTTGCGGTGCAAGTTCTGCCCATTTCTTTCAGCACGAGCGCTATTTCCAGCGTGCTAGCAAGTAACCCTTGGAGAGGTGGTGGGAGGGAGTTGTTTTTACTTCTGTTTGTGTTTTTCAGAGAGCTTGAAGGGGCCGAAGTGCTTCCAGGAGAGAGGGAAGAGAAAAGAGACAGCTTTTCCT